>JAIUZE010003294.1:0-53330 GCA_022085475.1 Heliosperma pusillum | reverse complement strand
CATATCTTAAAGGTTTAGTGAAAGGATCTGCAACGTTATTATCCGTGGCAATCTTATCTATCACTATCTCCCTTTGCTCCACATAATCTCTTATCATGTGAGTCTTCCTTTGTACATGCCTTGACTTGTTGCTGGACTTGGGCTCCTTAGCCTGGAAGATGGCACCACTATTATCACAATAGATGGTGATCGGATCATTCGAACTAGGAACTACAGTTAGTCCTTGTAAGAACTGACGCATCCATATAGCTTCCTTCGCAGCTTCTGAAACAGCATAGTACTCGGATTCAGTCGTAGAATCTGCTATAACATTTTGTTTGGAGCTTTTCCAGCTGACCGCAGCGCCATTAAGAGTAAAAACGAATCCAGACTGAGATTTTGAGTCATCTCGATCCGTTTGGAAGCTAGCATCTGCGTAACCGATTGCGCATAGCTCAGTGTCACCTCCATAAGTCAATACCCAATCCTTAGTCCTCCGTAGGTACTTAAGGATATTCTTAACAACCATCGAGTGTGCTTCACCTGGATTGCCTTGGTATCGACTAGTCATACTCAATGCATATGCCACGTCTGGACGTGTGCATATCATGGCATACATGATCGATCCTATAGCAGAAGCATAAGGAACCCGACTCATGCGCTCGACCTCTTCCGATGTCTTAGGTGCCTGAGCTTTACTCAGCTGCATCCCAGAAACCATAGGAAGGTTCCCCTTCTTGGAGTTGGTCATGCTGAATCTCTCAAGAATCTTATCTATATAAGACTCCTGACTGAGGGATAACATCCGTCGTGATCGATCTCTGTAGATACGGATCCCCAAAATTCTTTGTGCCTGGCCCAGATCTTTCATCTGGAAATGGTTCTTTAACCAAACTTTTACCGAAGTTAAGAGAGGTATGTCATTCCCAATCAAGAGTATGTCATCGACATACAATATTAGGAAGACAATATTGCTCCCACTCGACTTGATATATAAGCATGGTTCCTCGACCGATCGAGTAAATCCATTCTCTTTTATCACCTGGTCGAAACGATGATTCCAACTCCGAGAGGCCTGCTTAAGTCCATAGATGGAACGCTTAAGCTTGCAAACCTTCTTAGGATGTTTAGGATCAATGAAACCTTCGGGTTGTACCATGTGCAACTCCTCCTCCAAATAACCGTTTAAGAAGGCGGTTTTCACGTCCATTTGCCAAATTTCATAGTCATGAAAGGCGGCAATCGCTAAGATTATCCGAATGGAACGCAGCATAACTACGGGTGCAAAAATTTCATCATAGTGCAATCCTTGCACTTGAGTGAAACCCTTTGCCACTAGTCGTGCCTTGTATGTATTTGGTTGTCCTTCTACAGAATGCTTTATTTTATAAAGCCATTTGCACTGAAGAGGCCGAACCTTATCAGGTAAGTCAACCAGATCCCATACGTTATTCTCATACATAGAGTCCATCTCGGATTGCATGGCATCAAGCCATAGCTTAGAGTCGGAACAGGTCACAGCACCTTTATAGGTAGCGGGTTCGTTACTCTCAAGGAGTAAAACGTCATCACTCTCATTCTCCTCGACCATACCAATGTATCTGTCTGGAGAAATAGAGTGTCTACCCGACCTCCTAGGTTCCAAAGGAATATTAACCGCAGCTGATGATGAAGGAACAGTTTCCTCCATTGGTTGCTCGGTTGTTGGTTCTTGAATCTCCGACAGTTCGAAGGTTCCATTACTTTTCCTATTCTCGAGAAATTCTTTCTCTAAGAACGTCGCACTAGCCGCAACAAAAACTCGATGTTCGGTAGGCGAGTAAAAGTAATGACCAAACATCCCTTTTGGATAACCAATAAAGTATGTCTTGACCGATCGTGGGCCGAGCTTATCGTCAGGTCTCCACTTGACATAAGCCTCGCAGCCCAAACCCGAATAAAGGAGAAGTTAGGGACTGTTCCCTTCCATAGTTCATATGGAGTCTTGTCTACAGCTTTAGACGGACTTCGGTTCAGTATTAAAGTAGCTGACAAAAGAGCGTATCCCCATAATGAATCAGGTACAACCGTGTGACTCATCATGGATCGAACCATATCTAGTAATGTTCGATTTCTCCGTTCGGACACACCATTCAACTGTGGCGTTCTAGGTGGAGTTAACTGTAGTAGTATACCACAGCCTTTAAGGTGTCGATCAAACTCATTCGAAAGATATTCGCCACCACGATCCGAACGTAGTGCTTTAATCTTTCTATCCAGCTGGTTCTCAACCTTATTCTGGAATTCCTTGAACTTTTCAAATGACTCACTTTTATGCTTCATTAAGTAGACATGTCCATATCTACTTAAATCGTCCGTGAAAGTGATAAAATATCTATAGCCATCTCTAGCGTTGATTGACATAGGTCCACACACATCTGTATGTATGAGTCCTAATAGGTCAGCAGCGCGCATTCCAACACCTTTGAAGGAAATGCGAGTCATTTTGCCTATGAGACATGATTCACACGTGCCAAATGATTCATAATCAAATGGAGAGATAGTCCCATTATCAATGAGCTTCTTCACGCGTTTCTCATTTATGTGTCCCATACGACAATGCCATAAATAGGTTTGATCTTTGTCACCAACCTTTGCTTTCTTACTATTCATATGCATAACATCTATGCTTTGATCTAAAACATAAATTCCGTTTATGGAAACTGCTTTGCCATAAATCATTTCGTTTAACGAGAAAATACAGCTATTATCCCTTATTACAAACCAAAAACCGTCTCTAACAAGTACGGAAACAGAAATAATGTTTTTAGATAAACTGGGTACATAGTAGCAGTTATTCAGCAATAACTCAAATCCCCTCGGGAGCTGGATCACATATGTCCCCACTGAAACGGCAGCAACTTTAGCTCCATTCCCCACTCGCAGGTCCACATCACCCTTTGCGAGAGTTTTGATGTTTCTTAGACCCTGCAAATGATTACACAGATGAGAACCACAACCAGTATTTAATACCCAAGTTCCGAAACTTGCATGGTTAATCTCAATCATATGAATAAAAGAAGGAGAAGACATACCAACAGGAGCAACACGGCCTGCTTTGATGTCCTCACGGTACACGGGGCAGTTCCTCCTCCAATGCCCAATCTTGTGGCAATGGTGGCACTCCACGCTACCTTCATCACTCTTTGTCTTGCCTTGTGAGCTACCGCTAGACTCACCAGGCCTACTCTTGATTTGTCCCGGCTTTTTGAACTTCGGCTTTCCTACCGTTAGGTTAGCCTGTGCCTTGCCCTTACCCTTTCCCTTGTTTGCAATCATGAGAACGTCTTGTTTCACGCTCCCACTCAATTTCAGATCACTCTCGGTCTGAACAAGAAGTGAGTGTAGCTGATGAAGACTCTTATTCATGTCATTCATGTAGTAATTGGCCCTAAAAAGGGCATACCCATCATGAAGTGAATGAATAATGCGATCAATAATAATCTTCTCATCTATTTTGCAACCAAGTGCCTCCAGTTTCTCGACATTCTCAATCATATTGAGAATGTGTGGGCTAACAGCTTGCCCCTTCTGGAGTTTTGCTTCAAAGAAGCGACAGGTATGTTCATAGCTAACGATCCTCGGAGCTTTCGAGAACTCGTTAGAGAGCGTGGTGAAAATCTTATTCGCACCATGGGCAATGAATCGCCTTTGCAAATTTGATTCCATTGAAAAGATGAGTACGTTCTTTATCGCACCCGCCTCCATTACGAAATCTCTATAAGCAAATCGATCAGCGGTACTCGCATTTGGGCCTGGGTCGACCGGTAGTGGCTCAGTCAAGTACTTGAGCTTACCGTCAGCAATGGCAGCATTCCGTAATGCCGCCTCCCAATCTGCGAAGTTGGACCCGTTATTCTTCAGTCGGGTAGACTGATTCATATTGTCCATGAAGATCTTAAGCCAGGTCTCACGTCCGAGCGTGGCACTTGGCATTGGGTCATCAGTATGGCCAGCCATTTGTTATTAGCAGTAATATCTGAATATATGACTGTGGAAAAAGAAAATAAATATGATAAGTTTCATCGTTTTAAATTTGAGTCTAATGAAAAACTGTTTAATTCGATGACTCGTGCATTTATACAATTGACCTTCCTCAAGAATTATATAAATGATCCCAAGACTCAATTTCTGTAAATTGATAAGCCACCCTCTTGGCTAATTCTACTTTTAGAATTCCTGGTCGATAAATTTCTGTAAATTCTATCTATAGTCCATCATAATCACGAGATATTACTCGTACTATAATGTTGAGATAAAATAGGTCAACACTCACTACTTACCCAACGTAGAAGGGGTCATATTATGACTTCCGACGAAGAAGGGGTTTATAGTAGCTTTTCCTATAAAGACTAGTCTCAATTTTATTTTATAGGGGAAGGTCCCATCATCTTAACTTTAATTCATTTAAGTGAACGAATGTCTAGCAACTCGATAATGATTTAAACTAAGGTGATGGCCCTAAAGACGAGTGACATCCGTATGTCCATGATACAAACATTCAATCCATATGAATCATTTTTCATGCAATCTTAGGTGGTTTGGTTTAGGCGGAATATGATGCAATTTATTCTAGCATGTGAAAAAGCAACGAGAAAAATAAGAAAAACGCAAAATAAAGCACCTAGTGTGGCCTAACTACCAAAATGAACAAGATACAAGTTGGAATCCTCCTTGGACCCGAGTCTTGATGTTCCATTGTCTTTGTAGCGGGAGTGAGCTATCCGATCTCCGTCTCGAATCTTCTCAAAATACATTTAAAATTACAGATGTAAACCTATTTACATTCTAATTAAAAATAATAATGAAAAGTAAAATTACAAAGCGGAGATACGAGATCTCATAATACATCCAAGACTATGTTTCCTTCATTACGAAAACATAATCTACTAAGGCCACACTAGTAAATTACAACCGATTGTACAAAATTGCGTAAAATAAATCATTCAAGCGTCATTCAACATAACAAAAGCATCAACTAAAAATTAATCAAACAATGCAAAATTAAATTGATTAATTATCCAAACCACCATTCTAATCACGTGATAATTCCGTAATTAATCACGAGATATCATTCAAATCCAATGAAAATTCATAAGTAATATGAATTACAACGATATTATTTTAAACCGCTTTAAAATAATATGGTATCAATGTGAACCGCTTCACAAAAAAAAATTCCCGGTACGGTTACTGTTCACCGTCAGGAAAAACGAAAAAAAAATTTTTTATTTATTTATTTATTTTTTTTTTAAAAATAACTGTCACAGTTTTTTAGAAAAAACCGGAAAAAAACACAAAAAAAACGAAAAACAGCACTGCAGGCCGAGAAAAAGACGAAATTTTTTTTTTTTTTTTTTTTTTTTTTATTATGTACAGCAGCCGAAACAGTGGCAAAAAAAAAAATTGAACGGATGAAAAATCGATTTTGCTTATATTAACTAGATCGGTACAAACTAGCAATATCTAATCATTATTAAACATTGATACCGAAAATATGAAGTACAAATTGATGTTCATCAACAATCAAACCAAATCCATTCACGTTTTAATTCAATCAGTATTGAATCCTAAACATCTACAAATTCTCATATTATCATCTTAACCTATTAAAATAATAATACAATAATCGAATGGAACAACAACAAAAAATCACACGGCCAAAAATTTGCAACGAATTTTTTTTTTTTTATTAAAATTTATGCAATTCAAATTTTTTATGAAAATCATATAAAAAATTTCATAGCCCTAAGGCTCTGATACCACTTGTGCGATTTGTATCCGTATACAACCCTTTAAATCGACAGGATTATAATGAAAATTAACTTATATGATTAATAGTCATAAACAAAATTGCATAAGACGAAGGGATTAAGAAATAACCTTTAGTCCTTGCGATAAAGGCCTAAGAACAAATACCAAAATAGGTATTCTCCTAATCAAAACACCCTAGATGGAACAAGATATGCCTTGAGATTGCTAGAACTCTTGAGAAACCGTTTTCTCTCTTTTTGTGAACTATGTGATGGTGGAGGCTCAACTTGTGATTAGGGTTCATCCAGAAAAACTAAAATAGGGAAACCAATTCCTTTATATAGTCCCTATCACAAGGTATCCTAGTGTAATTAGGAAAAGTATTTTCTTTCCTAAAAACCCTCCATATGGCCGAAATTTTAGAGTATTATAATACTTTATTTTCGGTTCATATTTAGCTATTAATATATTGCAATTAATATCCGTATATTATTAATTATAAATATCCGTTTATATTTAATTTAGCTTGCAATATACATGACAATTAAATATAACCTTTTATATTTAATCGCGAATTACTGTTAATTCGGCTAAACAACATTATTTAATCTGTATTAAATAATTTTTTATCATCACATTGACTAACCGTTTAGTCAAAAACAATGACTAACCTTTTAGTCATATTATAAGGCATCAATATAATTATTTTCTCAAATAATCATATCTCTCGAACACATCCAATAGGTGTGACTTTTAGGGACCAGTTGATCACCGCCATCTGTATGACAATAACGTCAAACTTATCTAGCAAGCCAACCGTTATTGATAAACGTTAATCAACTGATTATTATACGAAGTATACCCTGTGAACCTACAGAGATTTATTTATGTTATTGCACTAACTGTGGAGGACACTGGCTCCAACAGTCTCACCAGGCCCACTCTTGACCTTTCCTGGCTTTTTGAACTTTTGCTTCCCTACAGGTAGGTCAGCTTGAGCCTTGCCCTTACGCCTACCCTTGTTGTTAATCATGAGAACGTCCTGTTTCACGCTCCCACTCAATTTCAGATCACTCTCGGTCTGTATGAGAAGTGAGTGGAGCTGGTGAAGACTTTTCTTCATATCATTCATATAGTAATTTGCCCTGAAAAGGGCAAAACCATCATGAAGTGAATGGAGCACACGATCAATAATGATCTTCTCATCGATTTTACAGCCAAGAGCCTCCAGCTTCTCGACATTCTCGATCATAGCAAGAATGTGTGGGCTAACCGCTTGACCCTTCTGGAGTTTCGCTTCAAAGAAGCGACAGGTATACTCATAGCTAACGATCCTCGGAGCTTTCGAGAACTCGTTAGAGAGAGTGGTGAAAATCTTGTTTGCACCCTGGGCTATGAATCGCCTCTGAAAATTGGATTCCATTGAAAAGATGAGTACGTTCTTTATCGCACCCGCCTCCATTACGAAATCACTATAAGCAAGTGATTCATTGACTCCTGCATTGGGGCCTGGGTTAGTCGGTAGTGGCTCAGTCAAGTACTTGAGCTTACCGTCAGCAATGGCAGCATTCCGTAATGCCGCCTCCCAGTCCGCAAAGTTGGACCCATCATTCTTCAGTCGTGTGGACTGATTCATGTTGTCCATAAAGATCTTTAGCCAGGACTCGCGAGCGAGTGTAGCACTTGGCATTGGGTCGTCTGTACGTCCAGCCATTTGTTATTTTTGCAGTTATATCTTTATATAACGGATTCAAGAAACTGTGAAAAGAAGAAAAATTATGATGAGTTTCATCGTTTTAAAATTAAGTCTAAATGCAAAATAATGTTTAATGCGATGACTCATTCATTTATACAATTGACCTCCCTCAAGAATTATATAAATGATCCCAAGACTCAATTTCTGTAAATTGATAAGCCAACTTTTTGGCTAATTCTACCTTTAGAATTCTCGGTCGATAAATTTCTGTAAATTCTATCTTTAGTCCATTATAATCCCGAGATATTACTCGGACTACAATGTTGAGGTAAAATAGGTCAACACTCACTACTTACCCAACGTAGAAGGGGTCATATTATGACTACCGACGAAGAAGGGGCTCATAGTAGTTTTTCCTATAAAGACTAATCTCAATTTTCATTTTAGAGGAAGATCCCATCGTCTTAAATTTAATTCATTTTAAGTGAACAAATTTCTAGCATTTCGTGAATGATTTAGACTAAGGTGATGGCCCTATGAACGAGTGACATCTGTATGTCTAAGATGAAAATTCAAACTATATGAAACATTTTTCATGCATTTAGGTGGTTTGGTTTAGGCGGAATATGATGCAATTATTAAACATGTGAATGAAAAGCAAAAGAATGAAAAATACGTAAACTATTACAACGGTCCTAGTGTGGCCTATCTACCAAAATGAACAGTAAATACAAGTTTGGAATCCATCCTAATGGACCCGAGAAGCTTGACTTTGTCTCATCTTGGTCCATGTAGCGGGAGTGAGCATCCGAGCTCCGTCTCTAGTCTTCTTAAAATTACATTTAAAAATTACAAAATAAACCTATTTACATTCTAATTCCAAAACATAATTAAAAGAAAAATAAAAGGAGATTTGAGATCTCAAAATTACAACCAAACCATGTTTTCATCATTACGAAAACATGATTAACTAAAGCCATACTAGGTATTACATTTTTCAACCAATTGCAAAAAAATACGTAAAATAAATCATTCATTCATTCATTCAACAAAAAAAAACATCAACTATATAAATTAATACTACAAAACATAATTCATTAATTATGTTTATTAATTATCCAAACCACCATTCAAACCCATCAAAATTATGTGACAATTCCTTAATTGCCCACAACAATTTTAATCTTCCATAATCCATTTTTATTTTAAATCTTTTTAAAATAATTGGGTATCATTATTGTGAACCTTTTCACAATAACAAACAAACAAACATTATCTTTATAATGTCAAAAAAAAAAACCAAAATTTTTTTTTTTTCTACGGGATACTGTTCAAAAATCATGATTAAATATCATGATTAAATATACTAATCAAACATCAAAAATTGAATCATTGTTCAAAAATCATCAATTAAAACAATGAATCCGAAAAAATAGCAACATCAAAATCAAAACAATTCCATCTTATTTTAATTTAATCCTTATCAAATTAAAACAACCACAAATTTATTATATTGAATTTTAACCTTTTAAAATAACAATATCAATAAATCAACGATGGAAACAACAAAACCCTAAAAAAAAAACATCACACGGCTTCACAAAAAAAAATCCAGCCGTGACAATTTTTTTCGGTAAAATCAATTTTTTTTTTTCTCAAATTTATATTTCATAAAAATGAAAAACATATAATATAATTTTGTAGCCAAAAGCTCTGATACCACTTATGGGAAATAACAGTTTACATCCCCTTAAAATTTAGGATTATAACAAAATTATATAATATGAATGCAAGTCATAAATATGAAAACGATATAAAATAAAGAGAAAACGAATTGAACCTTTGGTCCTAGCAAAATTCGGCCTAAGAACAGATATCAACACAGATATCCTCCTAATCGTAACACCCAAGACTGATTGAGATATGCCCTTGGAATTGCTAGAAAAGAATTAAAAGTTACAGTTAACCTTTTATTATTTTATGTTTTGTGTGATGGAGGCACAAGTTGAGAGAGTAGAAAATTAGGTTAGAAATTTTTCTTGTTCTTCTCTTGTTCTCACGGCACAAGTAGTTTAATATTGAGGAGATTTAGTCTCCTCAAATAACTACCCATTGACCGGAAAAACCCTGAGTGTATCTGGACACTTTTTCCGGTCATTTTAGCTTCTAGTATAATGTAATACATTATAATCGTCATTAGTCAAAGACCGACATTATAATATATCATTAATTATAAACATCCGTATATTTATAATTTTCCAATTAATCATAACGGTTTATGTTTAATTAGCTTACATTATATACAACAATTAAATATAACATTTTATATTCAATTTACGAATTACAGTTAATTCGTCTCAGCTAAATTTATTTAATCATTATTAAATAATTATATCATCATCACATTGACTAACCTTTTAGTCAAAAACACCGACTAACCTTTTAGTCATTTAATAAGGCATCAATATGATTATTTTCTCAAATAATCATATCTCTCCATCACATCCTTTAGGTGTGACTTTTAGGGACCAGTTGATCACCGCCATCTGTATGACGATAACGTCAAACTTATCTAGCAAGTCAACCGTTATCGATAAACGTTAATCAACTGATTACAATACAAAGTATATCCTGTGAACCTACAGAGATTTATTTATGTTATTGCACTAACTGTGGAGGACACTGGCTCCAACACAGTTCAGCTCCTATAAGTTCAGTTCAACTCTTATAAGTTCAGTTCAGTTCAGCTCCTATAAGTTCAGTTCAGTTCAGCTCTTATAAGTTCTGTTCAGAAAAATTCAATTCTTACAAATTAAGTTCAGAAAAGTTATACGGAATATATTATTTATGAAAACCGATATAAAAACATTTGACATTAATTAGTGGAATGACATTTGGTCAATTGAAAAAAAGGTGGGTGTTAAAAAATATGACCTGAATGTCACAAAAGTATCAAATGTCTATTATTGTTTTATACATTCACATTCTATAATTTTATAAGGATGCATACTCTTGGAATACCTATTATACAACATGACGTGAATATTCAAGGAACAGTAGATTTGAGCATGTTTGATGATAAGCGGAAAAAAACCATGTTAAAGGTACGAAACAAGATAGTAAAAAACATTTGGCGAGACAATAGATTCGTTGTTACGAGTGATAGTGAAGATAAAGAAGAAAGTGATGAGGAAGATGATGATATGGAAATAGATGGTTAGAAAACGCTGTAATATGTGATTTATTTTTTTTATCGTAATGTAAACGTAGTAATCTATTTGAACAAACCAATGTACATAAATCGGAATTATGTTATTATCTTACCTTATGTTTTAGAGTATACTTTTTTTTATGACAGTCCTTTCCAAAAATAAAGATACAGATAAAGATGATGTCAACGTAGTAATATATTTGAACAAACCAATGTATATAAATTGGAATTATGTTATTATCTTACCTTATGTAATAAAGTTCAGTTTAGTAAATTTTAGATTCTATAAATTCTATTCAATTAAGTAAAATTAAGTTCAGAAAAGTTCAGATCTTATAAGTTTAGTTCAGTTCAGTTCAGTTCAGTTCAGCTCATATAAATTCAGTTCAGTTCAGCTCCTATAAGTTTAGTTCAGCTCCTATAAGTTCAGTTCGGCTCATATCAGTTCGGTTCAGTTCAGTTCAGCTCCAATAAGTTCAGTTCAGCTCCTATAAATTCAGTTCAGTTCAGTTCAGTTCAGCTCATATTCAGCCCAAAAGAACAGGACCTTAGTAGAATATGTTTGAGAAACTTTAGTCCAAAAATAAAATGAAGTTAGCACGAAGGTCCCAACATTTGACGAGTGTTCAAGACGAGAGTAGTCACTAGTCACCCATCCAAGCAACATAATGACAATTAAATGATGATATAATCGTATGGGCATATGAAATATCAGTAGGTCTCCCTTGTGACGGGTCGGACCTTACGCCGGGTTTTTCCTCTAACAAAATGGGTAGAGGGAACATGTGGGGCACCCCCCATGTGCTTCCCCTTTTCCCTTAAATGGGTCATTTGTGAGGAGAAGTGGTAGCCGTCGCAAGTTTGTGACGGATACTGCCCGTCACAAACAAGAATTTGTGATGAAATATATTAAATGGACCCACATTAGATCTTCAATCATACCCAATCAATTTATTAGGACCCCTCCTTCATCCACTTATACCAAGTCACGGTACCGTGTCAATGACGTATGTACGTTAGTCATCATAAAACACCATTCTTTCTAAGTCTTCCTTTGATTAATTTACTCTTAATCACCACCCCGTACCAATTAATGCCGCTATATAACTTTGAACTACTGATTTCAATAGTGGGATGTTTTATGCCTTATTAGTCCCCCTTCAACAACAAAAATAGCAATAAACAATGACAATAACAATAACAATAACAATTAATAACAATGATAACAATAGTGACTCGAGTTGTCGCTTACAATTTACCTAGACTTAGCAGTTGCTGATGTTAAAGGACTGAGAGTCCAGATAGTATCTCGGTTGCCCACTAATTTTTTGTAAACTTGTTGTTTATTTGAATAAAAGTAGAGGTTTTCATAATAAAAATAATAATAAAAATAAAAATAAATAATCTAATGGTGAATCTTAATTAAAAAAAATGAGATGCACCATGTTTTAATAATTAGCAAAAAAACTGAGAAAAATGGATATAATATAATGTATATATTATAATATACTCAGTATGAAACTCACAGTGTGATCAAATCTTAGGATTTCAATGTGTTTTTTAAACAACAAAAATGTGTTAGATCACCTTATATTATTCATTGATTCATATAGGTAGCTTCTAATGTCTCGGTGCAATATTTGTAACTCAAGACAATTGAGAGCGGGAATAATACTATAGTTTACGAGTTTATTTAATTAGTGATATTATTGCCATTATACGTGGCTCCACCTATTCATAGTTTCGTACCATGAAATTATTGGTTACCCTTACATGTGTCTTTGAAAAATTGAAATTTAATTTTAGTTTTGCAAATCTCAATCAACATTTATACTTTTTTTCTCTATTTATAAATAAAATTGTTTTATTACATAAAGATGATAAAAGTACAAATCTACTTCTATCATTTAATGACAAGAATGGGACCCGGAAAAAGAGGGAGCAATGTGCGTAAGGCAGACGTGTCCACTACAAAAAAAAAAGAATTAAAGATAAGATTATCAATAATATACAGAACTCTTAACAAAATCTTTAGAGTTCAAAACTCAATTTAAAAGTGAAGTGAAAAGTAGATTTTGAAGTGAATCTGAGAGATAATGTATAAAATTTAAGGTAAATTTGAGATAAGTGAAAGATAAAAAATAATAAAAGTTAGTCGAAAGCTGATGTGATAGAGTTTTAAAATTGATCAGGAGAGTTGACAAATAATTTTAACCTAGCTAATAAAGTAAATATCAAACTATCAAATTTTAGTATAATTTGCATGATATTACTAATAGAGGAGATAATGTTTGTGTGATCTCCATTTTAATTTGTTCAAACAAATATACGTAAATAAAATAGATGAAAATGGTAAAATTGTATCTAATGTTAATACTCCCTTTATTTTCATTCTATTTATATATGTTTTTATATTTATGGGTTTATCACTTAATTTTGTATGTCTTTTTTTACATAATTTATTTTATAACAAAATCAAGGCTTTAAATTGTGGGAGAATTAATAAAAGTGACTTTCTACACTTGTTTATATATATGTTTGATCTTTATGAGAACAAAAAAAGTAATCGAGGGGTAGATGTGAGATTTTATTTTTCTAAAAAACTTTATCTTATAGAAATATTTAGAGCGTACTGATTTCCATTTAAATAAAATGATACATGGCACACGAATGTGACTTGAAATATTAGTTCATTTTTTCTCTGCAATTAAATGCAAGCCTAATCTACCTATCAAGTTAATAAAAGAAAAATTATCTGTAATTCTTATTTTTTTTTTTTATATATTCACATATTTTTGAAATAGATTATAGAATAAAACTGTTTTACAATATGAGACGGTAATTTTTTTCAATTAAAAAATCAAATATTATCAGCAAAAGATAAATATTCTTATTCACCAAACGGGTTTTACAATAATACTCCATATTTTTGGGTTTTAAACTTCTATTATAGAGTATTTGGATTGGTAAATACAGCACGTCTAGTTTGTGACGGTCACAAATAAAAGACCTCTCATAATTCCTTCCCCTTGCCTCTTTATTTTACGTGATAATTTTTATCCATCACAAACGAGAATTTGGGTGAGAAATATCCGAGTATTCCCTACCTCAGTTGGAGAACAAATGAGCAAAGAACCTTACATAATACGCATCTATTGTGTAATTGTAATATGACTATATGAGTGAGGAGAGAGTCATAAAAATGCAATGATGAGCTAAAAAGGAAGAAGAGTCGGGAGTGAGAACAAAAAAGGAGGGGACAGAAACACGTGAGTTAACCTCCTTCTCGCGTAATCATAACCTCCCAACTGATTCATCATTATCTACTTTGACCAATCTCTCTTTTTATTAGCTTCTCCACTTATTATTATTTCTTTCTCTACTTTCTACGGACAGCAGCTCCCTCTTTTTTTCGGACCTTCCTCTTCATTTACATTGCTTTCTCGCTATGTCTCCACCGAGCCCTTATAGTCTGGTCTCTCTTGTGACGGATTTGTAAAGGAAAAAAATATTAGATAATAATTACTCTATCGATTTCGATTATTTGTTTATCTTATTTTTGACATTTCCCAAGGAAAAAGTCGATGATAATTTGTGGTTTTATTTAATGGAGGACAAGTGAATAATAATTTTATTGGAATACTTAATTACTCAGTACTCACACAAGAGCTTTTCTAATATGAAAAGGTAAAAGGTAAACAAACTCATAAGTCGAATACATGTGTTAAATTGGGTTTGTTTGAATTTTAATCGAGTCATATTCCAATTGTGTCTCTCAACTAAATATCAATGATGATGAGCACATTATTAGCTAACAATACTTAATTTATTTTGTATTAATCATTGTTAGATTATAAACCGATCTTCAACTATCAGCATAAACTTTTGATTGAGTTAGTTCCTTGACATGGTATTAGAATCAATGTGATCAAGAATCACGAGGTCAATTGGATAGAACAATCAAAATAAGATTGTAAAGATTTTTTTCCTTTTGGATTTGAAAATACAAATCATATTATAAAACCGTTGTATTATGCGATCACTTGAAAGTTACTATACTACGATAAAAAGTTATTGTTATAGATTAAAAGGTTACCAACTTAAAAATAACTTTTTTGTAAAAGTGATTACTTTATTTATATTATAAAGTAAATAGTCGTTATTTATTATAAAGTGATCAACTTTTATCAGCTATAACATACAACGATCCCACAGTTTTGACTAATAATTTTCTGATCTCTAGTCGTGGAACTAATTTTTTAATGTTAGAATGATGACTTTTTCAGCAAATTTTGATTGTAACGATATTTACAAAAAGACTTCTTACCGCCCTTTCTTCCACTTAGGCCCTGTTCTTTTTGGCTGAATAAGAGCTGAACTGAACTGAACTGAACTTATAGGAGCTGAACTGAACTTATTGGAGCTGAACTGAACTTATTGGAGCTGAACTGAACTGAACTGAACTGAACTGAACTTATAGGAGCTGAACTGAACTTATAGGAGCTGAACTAAACTGAACTGAACTGAATTAAACTTATAGGATCTGAACTTTTATGAACTTAATTTTACTAAATTGAATAGAATTTATAAAATCTAAAATTTACTAAACTGAACTTTATTACATAAGGTAAGATAATAACATAATTCCGATCCAATTTATATACATTGGTTTGTTCAAATAGAGTACTACGTTGACATCATCTTTATCTGTATCTTTATCTTTTGGAAAGGACTGTCATAAAAAAAGTATACTCTAAAACATAAGGTAAGATAATAACATAATTCCGATTTATGTACATTGGTTTGTTCAAATAGATTACTACGTTTACATTACGATAAAAAAAATAAATCACATATTTCATTGTTTTCTAACCATCTATTTCCATATCATCATCTTCCTCTTCACTTTCTTCTTTATCTTCACTATCACTCGTAACAACGAATCTATTGCCTCGCCAAATGTTTTTTACTATCTTGTTTCGTACCTTTAACATGGTTTTTTTTCCGCTTATCATCAAACATGCCTAAATCTACTATTCCTTGAATATTCACGTTGTATAATAGGTATTCCAAGAGTATGCATCCTTATAAAATTATGAAGTGTGAATGTATAAAACAATAATAGACATTTGATACTTTTGTGACATTCGGGGCATATTTTTTAACACCCACCTTTTTTTCAATTGACCAAATGTCATTCAACTAATTAATGTCAAATGTTTTTATATCGGTTTTCATAAATAATATATTCCGTATAACTTTTCTGAACTTAATTTGTAAGAATTGAATTTTTCTGAACTGAACTTATAAGAGCTGAACTGAACTGAACTGAACTTATAGGAGCTGAACTGAACTGAACTTATAGGAGCTGAACTGAACTTATAGGAGCTGAAGTGAACTTAAAGGGACTGAGTTTAAGTCCAAAAGAACAGGGTCTTAATCTAATTTTAATCAGGGTTACCAGATTCGGAATTTTGAGCATCATCAAAAATTTATATCATCAAGGTGAGTATCATTATTGGCTTCAAAATGATTAGGTATTGCATATACTTCAACTTTTTCTGTATTTTTGTGGGTTTTAACGAAGTTATAGAATTCGCTCAACATAAGCGAATTACTAACGAATTCGAGCGAATTAAGACAAAAGCGAATCACGAATTGATTCGCTGGAATCGATTCGCGATTTAGAGGGTGGGACGGAGAGCGAATCCAATAACCCTGATTTTAATCTGTGAAAAGACTTTAAAACTGAGAATTTGTGGGGAATTTTAGCCCACAAAAGACGATATGCAAGTTTTCAAACTTCAAACACTTTGTACTCCATAATCAATTTAATAATAAAATAGTAGTAAAAAAGATTAGAATGTTGACCGTATGCAGAATAAAATGAGTCCACCATGTACGGTGAGCAAAATTAGACGACTATTTAGTATTTACCAAGTCCATTCAAGATTCTTATATTTTGACTTGTACCAATTCCAATTACATACAATTTCTTAAATCATCTTATGATTAAATTAATGGACATTAATCATTTGATACGATTCTTGGTAATATGTTTGGTGAGCATCATTAGTTAGGAATACTTTTCTATCATACATGTGAAGATAATTAGTACGAAGTAATTATTGTTGTTATGCAATTTTCTTGAGAAAAAAAAAAGAGAATTTGACAATTATTTTCAACATATCTAAATTAGCTACTTGTAATAATTAGCCATGTAGACTTTGTGACATATATCTCACGTTAAGTAGAAAATAAGCTATGTTACATTCCGTCTGTATCTCTATAAATTGTTATCCTTTTATTTTGGCGCAAAGAACAGTAGAAGACTATTTGAATTTATATTTAGTAGATGGTAAGTGGACATTAGTCTAATTGGGGTCAAATTACTCATATAAAACCTTCATAATATAGAAATGACAACGATTGACTGAGACAGCCAAAAAAGAATAGAATAACAAATAACCGAGACGGAGGAAGTACTATTCAAAAGCATAGGTATCTACTAAAGAGTGGTGGTTGTAGATTAATTAAGTAGTATTATCAAATTATCAATTGTAGTTTACAAAACCCTCGTAATTAAGTAGTCATAAATATAGAAGGGAGATTGAGTAATAAGTACTCCATCCATTCCAATATATAAGTTGTTTAAAATTTTCATTTTATCAGTCGTTTACATTTTTCTTTATATTTAATGTCATTTTTCATTTTGCAAAGTACTAACAATTAAGAACAAGAGCTAACTTAAGCAATTTTATGGGTGAAAATACGAAAATACTTAACTTTTCAAATTTCCAAAGAACGTCTATAATACACGACTATTAATACATCATTTCCCAACACTTTCTTTTATTTTTGTAAAATAATGTCAAACGACTTATATAATGAACATGAGGGAGTATGTAATAATAAGGAAAATGAGACAGTGTGAATTTTTTTTATTTTTCATATCGAATAAACATTTAATAATAAGCTGGTAATATATAAGTTAAGGAAAATTCACATGCTACCCCCGAGGTTTGCCATTTTGCACGAAATACCCAAAATTTTGATTTAGAAAACTTTAAGAGGTCATAACTCGTGTTTACGAGATCATAAAGTGACGATTTTTTTTTCAAATCGATCATCTTTCCGAGAACTACGATTTGAATTTTTTTTTTTTATTGTATTTGGATCCCGTAGCTAGGAGTTATTGCATGTCAAAGTTTTTTTTACTGAACAAACTTTGAGCGAGCATATCTCTTGGTTACGAATTCCGAACTCGACAATTTTTTTTTTCAAATCGTAGTACTTGGAAAGACGATCGATTTGAAAAAAAAAATCGTCACTTTCTGATCTCGTAAACACAAGTTATGACCTCTTAAAGTTATCTATATCAAAATTTTGGGTATTTTGTGCAAAATGACAAATCTCTAGGGTATCATGTGAATTTTCCGATATAAGTTAAGATGAAGCTACTTTAAGATGAATCGAAATCTGATAATGAACAACATGTTTTGGTACGGACAACCACTTGTTATCACGACACTTAATTATGAAGTTAAAGATGTAACCAGATTGTACATCCACCAGAATAATTAATATGGTAAACAAACAAACAAACAAACAACAATGCGGATAATATAAATGCTGATTATTCCACACAAATGAAAACAACATTTAAGTAGTTTAATCACACAGATGTTACTTCGTGATTAAGTATTTACATACAAACGTCGTAATTAATATTGGATCATGTAGTATGTATTTTCCTAGAAAAGTATACTAATCAAACATTAAAATTAAATAAAACTCTACTTTTATACACACTAATTTTAATATCTTTTTTTTCTACTGTATCACTCCAACCCAAGAAAATCCAATAAAATAAAATATAAAAATAAACAAACAAAATTATATCCCATGTCCGAGAAAAAGATCGGTCCATGGCCAAGTCGTGTGTTTTACTAATTCTGACTTTTAATTTCCTTCCTAATATACTAAAATTGGATTTTCTAACATGTGTCATAAGGATATATGTTAGAAAATCCGATAATTAAATATATGTTGGTATATATATTTAATTATCGACAAGAAGGGGACGGTTAGGTGGTGCTCCAGCGAAGAAACGATGTGTTTTGGGAGCCATAGAGAAGGGCGTCTTCGGAGAGGCGGCCGCAATCCTCTCGCACGAAGGACACATAGTGAGAGTTGCCGCCGGAAGGTGCATGTAATACGGCTGAGCCAATTTCATTGCTTTAAGCTCGGCGACTTCCTTTTGTAGTTTCATGTTTTCCTCCGTTAGTGTCTCGCAGTACTTCTTTAGGTACTCACAATCAACTTCGGTTTGCTTAAGTTTGGTCCTGGTTTTCAAAAAAAGAAGGATTAGTGGATCGTTGCAACAAGGTCACCCGTATTTAAAACTGGTACTATAGTATGATGAGTTTAAAACATTTGATAATGGATATAATGATATTTCTATAGTATTCTAATTTCTTTAATTTACTGATATTTTAATTAAAGCTAAATAAATTATTGAGACATAGTTTTCATTTCATTTGATTAAGTATTCTAAAATCATTTACAAACTTTTTTGAAAAATAATTAAAAAAAGAGTGGTCAAAATAATTTCTTGAAGACTATAATAAGTCAAATGGACAAAACTAAACTAAAACTCAATACTTTTAATTAGTCATTTCTATTTCTATTTTCTACATTAATTGCAATTTTGAGTTATATACAAGATGTAGGCCAACAAATTGAGAATTGTATAAGATCCATGTACATATAAAGGGTGATATCGAAACTTGATACCAGGGTCCCATTTATTCCGATTTAATTATCAGTTAGTCTAATTTATGACGGGCATATATATCCGCCACAAATGAGAATATGTGTTTAATTATGTAACTTCCAAAAAGAGAAAGCAACGTATATATATATAGAAGTGAGGTAGTACCTTGCTCTACGGTTCTGGAACCACACCTCCACTTGACGTGGTCGTAAGTTTAATCTGTCCGCCAGTGCTTGTTTTTGTTTCTGATAAAAACAAAAATTTCATCATGTTAGAATATCCCAAATAATAATCATCCTATCAATATTATTTTCTATAATCAGTAGTTAAAAATTACTTCTTAAATACACCGGGGAACATACATAAAAATGAGACAGAAGATCTACACTCGAAAAGAAAACATACACACTAATTTTTTTGATTAGTCAAATTTTTCACGTATATGTCCATTTTTGGACTATAAAAGTTCACCCGCACCCACACATTAGAAAAACCGTAAAAACATATAGTAAGAGTAATTACCGGATTAAAAGTATACACGCAATTTTTATTTTTTGTCAAAGTTTCTATGTATATGTCCATTTTTGGACTAAAACACACACGTTAGAAAAACCGTAAAACAGACAATGAGATAGAATTACCGGATTAAGAGTACTATGTAGCTTAAAACTTTCTTCAAGCATAGCAGACTGATGTTTATTAAGCCTTAATTTTTTCCTAGGAGTATTAACATGACCATCATCATCTTCTTCATCACTAACTCTACCACCTTTTTCAATAACATCTAAGTCATCAGAACAACTACCACTTTCTCTTTCTCGCTTCACCGACACCACCGATGACGCTGGTTCCTCCGCCGCAACAACCACCGTGTCTCCGCCGCCGGAGAGGCTGAGTGTTAACGTTGGCTCGCCTGAGAGTTTTGGGTGTTGGTAGGGTTTCATGGTGGTTGTTGGTGTTTTAAGGGTTGTTGGGAATCCTAGGCCTAAAGTTAAGGAATCATGTTGGTAATTATTATTCATTATATTTTTGTTGTTGTTGTTGTAATTATGGAGAGAAAATATAGAGAGTATATTAGTATGAGTCTATGAGATGTGAATGAATAAGGGAGGAAATGAGGGAAATGGTTTGGATTAATAAGGAGAGTTTTGTGGGGTCAGCTTGGTTGGGTGGGTTGGTGGCTGTGGATCAATAATCACCTTGGATTTTGATTTATTTATTTTTTTAACAAAAATATTCAAAAAATTGATTTTGTAATTTTTTTTTTCCTTTATTATGTTAATTAGAGTTTTCAATACTATCCATTTTCTATTTTCTTTTCATTTAATTTGCTATTTGATGGTCAAAGTTAATGAATTTTGAAAGTAAATATTTTGGGGTAATGATAAACTCACTAAACATTTTACTAATTCAACTCAAATTGTGAGAGTTGAATATCAAGGCACCCATATATTAAGCTTAGCTTATATTTGTGTGGCGTTAAACAAAACGGTTGTGACATTATTAGTTATCACCGCCTTATTTTAGAGAATAATAAGTTTTAATATGTATAACTTGAATATTTATATTTATTATCAAGATATTTTTTTATCACAAGTTATTTTCGGGAAAAAAATGTAATATATAGAAATTATTTGGTCAGCTCAGATTGTCCTTTTAAGAAGGCTGCTCTACTAATTACTAGTTCAGTCATTATTTTAATTTGTTATTCGAATGTTGTAATAATAATAAAATCTGACTCAGAGAGTCGGATCTGTACCTTGTAATCTACTAATTTTATTGCTGTAAAAAAAAATTAAGGTCAAAGTTTAGTAAAGGGAAATGAATGTTTGAAACTGTGAGTAGGTTATTTTCTTTGTTTTTTTATGGGTAATGATAAATACAACCCACTGGGTTGTATATAAGCATTAAATGAATTACTTAAAGTGGAAATAAATTAGGTATGTTTGACAAAATTACGCGTATATCGGTGCCATTAATATTAAATATAAGCTTTTATTTCCTCTTTTAGGCTCTTAAATACAACCCAGTGGGTTGTATTTATCATTACCCTATTGCGGTTATATTTTGAGCGTTGAACATGTTATCAAAAACTAAAAATCATCGTTCCTCGAAAAAAAAAACTAAAAATTATGGAATTTGCTAATATAATAATGTTATTAGGTAAGGGAAGAAGAATCTGGTTCTCTATATCTCACTTCTCATACATAGGTTGACCATACGAAAAATGAGACCCACCTAACTTTATAAATTCTTCCCATCATTATTATATGACCGAACAAATATACAATAATAATATTAGAAAGAAAAAGAAAAACAAAGATGATTAAAAAGTGTGAGGGAGGAATGGATACTACCATAAATTCCTATTTTAGACGGGTACTATCCGCCTTAAGCTTAAGACAAGTCAAATACACATATCACTTTATTTGTTGTCTAGAAAATAGTAATATTGTTTTTATTAATACCATATAATAATCTTAGAATCGTCTTAAATTTAAAACGGATAATAAATGTGTTAAAGCAAGACTTAATAGCCAGGTTGTGTTTGTTTGCATGTAGTGTTCGCGTATGGGAGGTGGAAAATGTGGAATATGGGAATACGTGGATTCGACGGATCACAAATTCACATGGATGTGGGAAACACGTCATTATTGTGGTGAAGTTGATTCTGATCTGTCAGCTCCTTTGTCTGTCTCACTATATCATTGTTCTTCTACCATTTATATCATGCTTGCAATTATTGGCTCTAATCCATTTCTCCCTAAACAACCGCACAAATTTTCATTTAGGACCACATTATTCATTTTAAACTTAACACGAGTCAAATATTTATCAAATCATCTAATATAAGGTATAGATTTGATGAAATTGTTAATGAGATAAATGGAAGTATGAGAGAGAGTAATCAATGAATGAAAGTAGGAATGAGGGTAATTAATTCCCTAGCAAAAATATGGAGGGTCCCACATTATGAAAATTTGACAAATCTAATGACCAATAGAGAAGCTCTAAAATACTTGGCTTTTATATACTTCCTCCATTCAACTCCACTCTACCAAAATATTTTTTCACGTTTGTCGAGACGTGTTTTACGCGGTAAATATCGTTAGCTACGTGTTTGCAAAAATTATAAAAGTTGGATATTAATAATGTACTCGTAAAGACGAATCAAACAAGATCACACATGAATATATTTTCACTTATATATTGAGAGAAAATTGCAATTAGATGCCGACTCATGAATAGTGAGCAAAAATGAAAGTGGTAGAGTGGAGTTGAATGGAGGAAGTATAGGGGATCATAAAACGACTAGAGAGTATAAAATAGATTCTTCATATCTTCTTTATTGTTTTAGAAGATTCATTTTACTAAAATTATTTGTATAACAAGTTACTCCCTCCGTTCCGGTCAATTGTTTTTAAACTGTCTCAGTCAATTGTTGTCAATTCTATATTAAGAAGATTTTCTATGAGTGATTAGACCTTCCAATGAGACTATTGTCCACTTGTTATCAGTAAGTAAAACCGCAAATTGTCCTCTACTATTTTCTTGGTATTTGTTGTCAATTAATAAAAGAACAACAATTATCAAGACGACGAGAGTACAAATTTTGCATAAAAGTGAATTAAGAAACACTTTAAACTTAAAATAACTATATATATACTAAAATAAGGTTTGTGCATAAAAGTTACCCCGTACATTAGAAACACTCATATCTAGTTTTCAAAAAGGTCATTAAGAAACTAACACTCAACGAATTATTCCACCGTCTTTTTGTTATTGCACCAAAGTAAACTTTGTGCAACTTGCTTCATAGGAAGTCACTTTTACAAACACATAATATCAATTATGTAATTAAACGCAATCTTTGGGACCCTTTTTTGTCTTTGGTTATTACTTATTACCACCACTTGGGCGTGAATTTCTTTACTATGATCCTTGTTTTTCCCGTAAACGTATAGCTCATTAATTGATTTTTTTTTTGAATAGAGGTTGGACCATTCTGTTCAATCCGAATTCGAGTCGAGTAGGACTATTAGGGAGGTAATACTCTACCTCATGAGTTGTAACACTGCTGCATTCCTATGTCTCGAAGACGAAACCTCTGATTATGTTAGAATAATCCATTATCAGTTGATCTAAGTACTCATGGGTATAGTTCGTTAATTGATGGGAGTACATGTTTACTAGTGTTGTATGCAAATTATTATGCTTTTTGACAAAAGCGGCTTCTTTCTAACGTTTGGTTGTAATTGATACATACATCGTACAAGAGTTGTATAAACTACCGCTAAAAGGAAATTATATTGCGAGCTGATTAAGCAACTAACTAAAGAAAGTTGAGAAATCAATAATCGTGATTATTTTGCGCGGAAGTGTGTTGAGACGATGCAAAAACAATAAAAAATTAAAGAACATAAGAATTTACGTGGTTCACTATCAATATGATAGTTACGTTCACAGATTACAAAACATGGACTCTCAAACTTGCATCTTCAAGTTTTCTACCTTTATAGCTCTCTAACCTCAAAAGCTAATACCTAGTATCTTTATATATTTATTTCACACTAGAAAAAAAATACCTATTAAGATTAGGAAATAAGACAAATAGGAAACGTATGCAATTTCTTAAACTGAACTTTCCTAAAACAAACCAAATTTGCATCTTTAATCAAAGTCTCATATATCGTAATGTGGCTCAAAGAGTCACATATCTAACAATCTCCGTATGTTAGCACAATAAAATTTAGAACATAAATATAATGATATATAAATAGGATTAAACTGAAGACATCTACTCTAAAATGGTGATTTCCCAAATTTTACCTTATTAACATTCTCAAAGAAATTTATTACCAGCGAAGATCTAAAAACAAACCAGAAATTTATTGCATGATAGTTTAATTAAATAAAAAAATGTAAACCTTATTTAAAGACTCGTAAAGAACTTAGGTATTATCGTACGTATATAACTGCAATATACTCCGTATATCATGTTAGTAAATACTCCGTATATCATGTTAATAAATACTCCGTACTCCGTATATATGTCAGTGTGCATGTGAATGTACGTAGTGTCTGTCTTTAGATGGTATTGCATGTTGTTGTAACGTAAGAAATGAGAGAGTATTATGTTCAATGCTCATGTTATCGAAACATATGTATAAATCAGACAGTATTATTATTATTATTATGCGTTATAAGTTGATAAACATGATGTTTCAAAGCCTTGTGGCAGAAGTAGCTCAATCTTATATATAAACATGCGTTTGTAAAATTTGCAAAGTATTTTGGTTTGTATTTCATGTATTTAATTTGCTTCCTAATTGTAGAGCTATATATACTGAACTCCGAAACACATTATCACTTTTGTTTCCATTATGAAAGAATACGTACTCCACACAATTGTATAGGACTAGTTTTGTAAACAACGTATTCAACGAAACTAAGCAGATTCAGACCTAAATAGTAGATTGACCAATATATCTACTAATTTCATATGTTTATTATGATAGCATATTGATCGAAATCTCCATATCAATATATTCAATTATCGAATAATTTTTTGATTACCAAACCGTATATACAAAGACGAAGGTATAGAAAGAGTGAAATTGCTTTTAATAATATTATTAAAAGATAAAGCAGAGAGTAAAACACTTCCAAAACAAAAAAAAAAACTTAAATTATTGACTAACAGACAATGATACGCCGACACCCTCTCACATTTTTTTGTGTAGGTCAATCATTTTAATGGTCCATTACATATAGTCCCACCGTTTTTAGTAAGCTCTTACATATGCATGTGAGAGAGTCGCCAAATGAAATAGCGAAACCAGGTGTTGCAATTTCATTTTCCTTGACTAAAATATCAAAAAAATTAGAGTAAACTATTGACCGGGACGAAAGAAACCGTATTAATGACGCGAATTCAATGTTTAGAACATAGGGTGGACCATATATAGCACAAGGTAGTGGGGGTGGGACAAATCCACAAGGTGAATGTCCAAAATATGTATGACAAACCACATGAACGTACTGCCTCCCACACTTTGCTTTGGTCTTAAGAATTAAGATGGCTACAATAACCGGAGTGGGTTCAACCCTTAACCTCCATCCTATCTTGCTTTCTCCATAACACTTGCCTCCCAACGACTTTACATTTTCTCTCATCAAACTCTATCTTACAGTAGCTTAAATTATTACTCTGTGTTTTGTTATATACGAAAATATATTAAAGATTTTCTTACAAAATATATACTATGAATTCAATGTGTTTTCGAACTTCTTTTTACATATATACTCAGTATTTTGTAAAATAGTATGGATCCCAAAATGAAAGAAGTCTGTTCTTAGAAAGAAAAAATGAAAAACAATTAACAAGAATAGTTCATTTAGTTAATTTGATGGGTAGAAAACTTTTGTGCGCTTTTTCTCACTGATATAAGACGCGGCACTGGTAGAGCCAGAATTTGACTTTAAGGGAGTGAACAACTAATCACATAATGTACATTCGAAAAAATTGAACTAAAAATTTTGAAAATTTTAACCGTCGGACTGGGGGCACCCCTGCTAGGCCAGTAGCCCTCGCTAGCTCCACCACTGAGACACAGACATCTATATGACTGTATATAAGGTAATACTCTGTATCAAAAAAGGAACATTTTACAATAACAATTGTTCATGAATTACACTCTCTCTTTCCAAATGAATTTCATACATATATTTTACGTATATTGAATTAGCGCGCATACGGAGTAAAATATATTTGAATGGAGCCATAGAGCCATAGAGTGAGTACTTAATTTTGCTAAATGGTACTCTTATTACATGAAGACTAGTAGGTCTTGCTTAAGACGGGTCGTATCTTGCAACGAGTATTTTGTGAGAGGAAATGGGTAGAGGGGACAAGGTGGGCACTCCCCATGTGCTCTCCACTCACCCTTGATGGGTATTTTGTGAGAGAATATGGTATCCGTCTTAAGTTTAAGACGGATACCTCCGTCTTAAATAAGAATTTGTGCATGAAGACATGGAGTGCATAGTGTAGATTAAGACATTGCAATACGTAGATAGAGCCATAGAGGTTCAAATTCCAAAAAAAATAAGGATTTATATCACAAATAATGAGTAAATAGATCATAAAGTTCAATTATTTTTTGCTTAACTAGAAAGTTTGATAAAATGGATGTTTTGAGGGCCCTTTTTTGGCTATAATTTGTTATCCTCTCCCTAACTTCAAGCAACTAATTAAACAATGATGTGTCGGCACACAAGATGATTGCAAGTTAGGTCACCAACAATACATGATAAACCTAATTATTTATATATATATATATATATATATATATGCTCTTCATTTAATTATTAATCATGTCATAAAAAAACTTTTAGACTATGTCTAATTTTATTGTCATTTTTTAAGGAGTGGCATGCATGCTTGGTACTTTTTCCTCAATGGGTAAAAAGAATTTATTGGGTGACGTTTTTGAAGAGGTAATAACAAATTAAAGGATCAATCAAGACTTTTAATGGATGCGCACTTGTCTTTTTATTTTCATCTTGGTCATTATTATGGAGGGACCAATATGTAATTTTTTTTCTTAGGATATGATCATTTGCTGATCAAATTTTTGTTAAAGAATATGGACACAAAAGCAAAATACCTAAATATACACCAAATAAAACTTGTTCCATACTTAATGAAATGTTATTGGACCCGTTTTAATCGTATTCCTTCTATTCAATCGATCAATTTGAAACTTTAATAAAGACCATGATAATTATTGGAGCGTCTTGTAATAATTTGTGTAAGAGCGTTGAACAATTAAAGTTAATACAAAGGTTTATTTTTATTTCTAATAATTATAAAATATTTACGAGTTATGTAAATTGGTGTATTAGTAAAAATTAGTTTAGATAACATGGTTTTTTACATTGTGATTTATATAGAATTTAGCATTTACTAATTAAAATTTAAATTTAATGTTAGAGTTTACAATTAACAATGTACGTGTAATATTTTAACTATAGAGAGATAGAATATTAAAAATTTAACTTTCTACACACGAATAGGATTGAGAGTGTAGCCGTAAGTTTATGATAATATTAAATCATTACATTTAGTAAAGGCATGTATCTTAAAAAACATTGTTTTTTGGTGTTGTATTTTAGAATGAAGTTCTTATTTTACAAATTTATATTAATCAATATTTTTGTGATGTATTTTTTAGGTGGTTGGTGACGATAAATGTGATGGAAAAAAATTCTCAAATATAATATTTATGATACATTTATGTAACGCCCCGAAAAAAAACAGACGGGTAGCTCAAAATAGCTCTTTAAATTAATAATAGACAGCGGAATTACAAGGCGTCACCGCCGTATTTTCCCTCCGAAAAATACAAGGCTTATACAATAAAATAAATACACTTATAAAACAAAAACAAAAAAAACTCTATTTATTTAATTAAACATCTTATAAGTCTCGTCTTCTATATGGAGTTTCTCACTCTTGACCCCCCTGATACTTGTAGCTGAAAAATATATAAAAATAACGGGATCAGCCAACCACATGCTGAGTATGACTCCGGTTGCCTCCACCGACCTTATGTCATTTTCATTATTCATTTTTCCTTATTCCCCATTAATATTACGTCACCGAGTACAATAAATTACCCGAGTATAATAACTTACCATCATACAGTATTTCCTACCAACCAGTCAGATATCCAAAATATTATATCATTTCTTATTTTCATCACACGTATTCATATCACACTAGTGTCAGTCTACTATTACTGTCTACTATTACTGAACATGAGAGACATTACGACTTCCTTTGTTCATGAAGAATTATCTTCATTACGTCAGAGTACGAGCTTACCTTACCGGGGACTGGTAAATCATCCACTCATCCAAACATTTTACCATTTATCACTTCAATGCCAACAAGATAGATATATATAAACATATATTCACATCACACTAATATCGGTATACCATTAATGTATAAGAGACATTACTTTTCACATGAAGCCAACGCTCCTTTAATTTCACATGGAGCCAACGCCCCTGGAGCCACGCTCCTTTACTTTGTATGGAGCCAACGCCCCTTTACTTTATATGGAGCCAACGCCCCTACTGTGTACACAGTTTTGGTTTCTTAATAATGTCATCTCAAACCAATAATCGTATCCCGAATGCTACAATTGACCAATTATGCATTATAACAAGAGCACGAGCATGACAATTTATATGACAACTAGCACAATGTCTGAGCAATATAGTAACCATAATACGAATTTGGCAATGAAAACATTAAAACAAATACTTATAATATAATAATGTCATCTTATTTCAATATATAGTAGAGTAGCCATCTAATCTACTGTACTTTATCTTATTTGTTCGTTATGTCACTTCTTATTTTCTTCTACCAGGTAAAGGTAAAAATTTATTCATACGACCCTTTATATAAGTTTAATGTGTTTATAACAGCTACGCACCACCTTCCAGTTTGTTTCTACTTACAGAGTTATGCCCCCTTCATTTTCCTTTTATCTTGAGTTGGTATTCTAACTTAGTTTTTGTGATAAGACGGGAGTCATTATTACTCTTTCTTTCTCTTTTATTTGTTTCTCTTTATATAATAATAGTTTCTAAGTCTATATATTAATAAAAATGACCCGGGAACAATATAAAGATGATAATAAGAATTTATGAGGCTACGTTCTTGAATTTCACAATTGTCAATTTATAATTCTTACATGAAACTTGTATGTCATTAACTCTCCCTGACAAGCATGTCGTATACACTCGTCATAAAGCTAGTTCCGTACACACTAATTATCAATATTCTCCCATTGTATATACTTTCTAAGTTTAATTAGGTACTTAAATAATTTTCATGACGAAGGGTCCTGAAATCATAATAGTATTATGACGGTTCTAATACAAAACTTACGTTTAAAACAATATAACAGTTACTTATACTTTCCTCATACTTCACTTCTGTATAAGACGGTAAATAAATAGTTATAACGACGAAGGGTCCCGAAATCATACCTTAATTGAATAATTGGATATAGGAGACCTTATTTTGAAATGAAAGAACTTATCTGCATAGTATTACCCTGTTACTGACTTCCCTTCCCGTATACTATATGAGCTTCACGTATGATTTATTTGCTTGGCTTTGATTTACAACTCTTTCCATGCTTATTTTTTTTTGTTTGTTGTTATTGTTGTTGTCGGTTGAATTAGACTCCCACCAAATTTGTGAGATAATTGTTGATGAGTCACCTAGGGTACCATACGTGGGTTTGTATAAACTTTCTTTGTTTTCTTTTCTTTTCTTTTTTTCTTTTTGATAGTTATCTAAATAATTAACATTTTCGGGTTATTTTTAAGATGATTCCCGTCTCGTCTACTTCTAATAGATTTATAAATTTGAGAAAATTTTTTTATCAATAATATACGAGTCTAGTTTGTAAAGTTTGATGGTCATATTATTATATATATCTTGAAATTTATTTTATTCGGGATGTTACAATTTATGATTAAAATGTTAAGATATATGACATATACGGAGTATTAAGTAAAATATATGGGAGTTTGAATTATTTTGATAGAATATATTTCATTAGAAATAATGACAAATACGAAAAATAAGAATTATAAGGTAGGCATAACATTTGTTAAAAAAAGTGTTAACCCCAATATTTAAGAATAATCAAATACTTTAGAGCAATAGCAATAGTAGTTCTTCTTATTGGGGTTGTCACCAAAAACTTTATTTCAAAAGTTCATCTATAGTATTCAAAAGTTTGTTCTTATGTTTAAGAACCAAGTTCTAAAATAAGAACTAAGTTTGTAAGTATAGGAAAATGGACACCCAATAAATATAACTTTGTAAGTGAGGAATTAATTACTATTGTTAATTTTCTTCCTAAAAACTTAATATATAAAGTTCATTTATTGTGAACAAAAGTCCTTAAATATTGAGGTTGGTGTATTATAACATGGCATAGAAAGAACTTTATTTTAAAGTTCTTTCATTGCTATTGCTCTCTTAGAGCTCCAATTATAGGTTAGAGTGATTTAATTTGTGTTGGAAAATTCATAATTTTACCTTTTTTTTAAAAGATAGAAGATATGATTTCCACCAACAATAAAGTAATTATGAAAATTATAAAAGGTGTTATGTAAAAGGGTCATCGTCAATATTATTAGAACGGTTATTAAATTTATATTGATCATGTACAGACTAATGTAGAAAAAACTAGTGTTACCACTTACCATGTTAGAGCTTTAGCTTTCTTTTTTTTTCTTTTTTTTTGAAACTAGCTTTAGCTTTAGTTTTCTATTTAAATGAAAATATACCCACCGGCCACCCTAATGGTCATGATCGAAATTCGGTTATTCGAAATTCTAACGAATCACAATAGCTTTTAAGCCAAAAAGAGTAAAAGTGGAACTTAATTTTAGCTCTATACTAATTAATCGGCAATAATAGGAGCAGTTGTTTATGAAATTTATCTATTGCTAAAATTTAAAAATTATTCGTTATGATTATCCAATCTTTTCATCAATTACATAGCCATTGGGATGTAATAAAAGATTATCGGATGGTTTATTTGATGAAGTACTTTACCTATCTATTTTGGTTCAAGTTAAGAGGAAATAAAATTAATATCGCCTTAGGTTTAAATCTTGACGAAAATAACCAATCTAAAGTTATTTTTCCTTGAAATCAAAACTATCACTTAGCTAAGATACAAAATATACGAAGAAACTATAATTTAATTTATGTGGTTTTACTTCAAGAATTACAAAGATAACAATTAATCTTGTTCAATTTAAAGATTGGGCTCTATACTAATTCAGTGTCCATCATTCACTTATATCATTATATGTATAAACTCTCATTAAAACCAAAAGTAGACAATATAAGAAGTTGTGTATATGTATATAATTAAATAATAAACCATTTTAGTGTTTTACAATAAATTAGTGTAAAGTCGCATAATCTCATAATCAATGTAAAATTAATAGATATATATATATATATATAATATATATATATTTTTAAAATTAGTATACTATGTTGAAGGTAAGAATTGAACTCTCAGTTTTATAATTAGATCGAGTAAAGATTGGAGTAAGAGAACTGTTACCACTCGAGTTAACTTTTATGCTTAAATTATTAGATCGCTTGACGTTGAAGTTGGCAAAACTTTTAGAATATGAATGGCGGGTATGGCGGGTATGGGGTGCATGCGGATGATGATGATCGATGATAACAATATAATGAAGTTGAGGCCTGAGGGAGGGGTAGGCATTGTTCCAACTTTACGAGGCCATGCAACATATTATTGACTATTATGTTTGTCGAATCAGCAATCAGCATATAACACACCGTAAAATACTCTTCATCAGTCAACACATTATGGTCAACACCAATCTAATCCATTTAATTTAATTATAATTTACTCAAATGTATTAATAATATAATTAGTGGTCCCATATGACAAATGAATACGATTAGATTGCAATTAGTCAATTACAATCATTATGATTATGTGTAATCAATCAATAAGGTGTGCCATTAGTGATTTGATGTTTATCCTATGCCAATACCTCATTGGTTAGACTCCGGATCTTTATGTTTTACCTAAATACCTAGACAGTGGTATTTATTTGAAATAAAAGACGAATAAAATATATGGATTTATACTAAACTTTAAAAAAAAATTAGAAAAAATATACCTAAACTCGATTAGATATATATTGATTGTATAATGTAATTATACAACTAGAGGTATAATTCTATTTGTGAATAAGTTGTACTGACATTTTAATGCTAATAATATTTAGGGTTTTTGTATGATGTAGCCCTATGTTTCTCCAGATTCTACGATATACCATCGGTTTTTCAAAATCACACGAGATACCTCTAAACTTAATAAATTGCTCTACAAATACCCTAAATGCTAAAATTTTACAATTCTAACTATTATATTTTGGTGGTTTTGGTTTGTTATTTGGTGTAATACGTGTAACCATCAATAAAATCCTTATTTACTCATCAATATACAATTTTTTGTGACAATATGTTGTTGGAAAATATTATTGTGATTTAAGAATTAAATTATGAGGTTTGAATATTTGACCCACTAATTAATATTCTTTGTGTCATTTATCACTCATTATTTTCATGAGTTACACAAGTGTTTTAAACTTGGTGAATGATATTTGGATACTTCGGGTATCTTCGGGTGGTCATCGGTTAGGAGACTCCTCTCGCTGCTACCATTAAAAAGCTCAAATTTGGATACTTCGGGTATCTTAGAAACTAATATGGGAGATTATGGGTATATAAGATATTTTTAAAAAATCAAGGGTATATGTTAGAATCCGAGAAAACACAGGGTACACGATAGAAAATCCCTAATATTTAAAATGTTAATAATAACACATCACACTATTGTTTTCGCCTAGAACTCCTAGAAGCGCACCGGTTTAGTGAACACAGTCTCGAGTCCTACCAATGGGATTCGGAGTGATGGGCAAATAATCCTGTTGGAAATGATTTAATGAAAGAGGATTATGGAGCAAATAAGTCGGCAGTTTTAGATCCACAAGGTGCCATACACAAAAACAAACTAATGTTAGCAATACCATGAGAATTTCAGTTAACTCCGTCCACCCACTATTTTTCGATTTCTCGATAAATTGTGTCCCCTAATTCCAAACCATCAACCTCAGTTTTTTGTACGATCGATGAAGGTTTCGTCTGATTGATTAACAAAATAGAATGACCTCCAAAGATCAAATCATGGAATTTGTTATAAATTAATCCATGTGAATTTATAAAACAAAAGTTGTTTAGTTGTAATGTAGGAGTTTTATTATGGATATTTGAGTAAATCTCCTATAATACGGTTTATATTTGTATTAAAATATTGTTTTTTTTTATAATTTTATTAAGTTCGTTTGGTTCGTGTAGGAATCAAAATGATGTTTTATTTTATAATTCATATGATTTCAACTCCAATATACAATTTATATGAAATTTCTAATATATGTTTGGATGTCATTGTTATTAGAATAATGACGTAACAATGATAATAAGAAGATACTTATCGAAACAGGAATTAGGCAGTGCCGTGGTAACGAAGCCACTGACTTGAAAACTATATCGGCACGACTCCGGTGGTTATCGTCTCACGCCGGTAGTTCCCCAAGGTTAACACTGCGACCCCCGTACACAACCACTTGCGTAAAGGAGCCTTGGAACGGACAGTCACTGTACCCAGAAAATGCAGCAGTAGCAGTAGCAGAGAAGAAGAAGAAGAGAGAGATTTTGAGAGTTGTTCTGTATATCTTCTGAGCAGGAAGAACAGTCTATTTATAAGGAAAAATAGACAGCCAAAGAGCCTAAAGACGCTCCTCTTAATCACGGTCAAAAGCGTGATTAAGGGAGTTAATTACGCTCCTTAAATTCCGTCATTAACAGTCTTAATTGACTGACTGTTACAGATCCATATTCAAACAGATACACTGAATGTGGACAGATTACAAACACACACTCACAGGTTCAAAAGGATAAAAGTGGGCCAAGGCCCGCACCGCAGGTGCTCTACCCAAACCCAAACCCGAGCCCGAGCCGAGTCGGGTCGGGTCGGCGCGCGTGTGTGTGTGTTTGGACCCAAACCCACAAGCCCAATACTCTCAACAAAACCCTCTTTGTTCACTCTATTGGATACTACAAAGACAAGTGGTATCATAAAGTGGAGCAAAGAGGAAAAATCCACCGATGTGGGATTGTAAAAACAAAAAGAAGTGGACAACTTGCTTTGACAAGCCATCAATTCCAACAATCCCCCACTGATGGCGAAGAAAGAGCTAAAGAAGAAATTCTGGGTAAGGAAGGGTGGATACTTAAACGTTCAATGTCTTTCGACTTGAATTGACGTATTAGTGAGATGAGGCAACAACTTACTTTCAACAAGTGAATATCTTTCGATTTGAATTCCTTGTTGAGTTTCGGTTGAGACCCCCACAACACATATCATACCTTCTAAGACTGTTTTGTTCCGCGATTCATAGTGCAACGCTTTTAAAGCCATGCGTTGACCCTGGTTTAGGTGAGTGCTCTAGCGAGAATTGAAATATTCTCACATAGATGGTGGCTAAACCATCACACTCCCATAGGTAGCTCAAGTGCTTCTCAGTAGCACTTCTCACGCGAGCTATTAAGGATAAACATCCAACCTGAAAATAAACACAATCCATCAAGTGCGTCTCAAAAGCACCACCAAGAAGCTATGGACTGTCAAACGCCATAGGAATAGAAGCTATGGAGTCCATCAAGAATCACTCAATCTTGACTTATGGACTTAAGCCCCATTCCCCTCGACGTCTCATGGACTACTCTTCTTGTTAACCCCTTTGTGAAGGGATCAGCAAGATTACGTTCGGACCTCACATAGTCCAAAGCAATCACTCCATTTTTCAGGAGTTGTTTTACTACACCGTGCCTGATTCGAATGTGTCGTCTCTTACCATTATAGACATCATTCTTAGCAACACTGATAGCTGCCTGACAATCACAGTGTAAGGAGACTGGTGTAACCTGTCCCCCCCACATTGGCACGTCTGCTAGTAAGTTCCTCAACCATTCTGCTTCTTGACCTGCCAACTCAAGAGCAATAAACTCAGACTCCATGGTGGAGCGTGCTATACACGTCTGTTTTGCAGACTTCCATGATATAGCACCTCCGCCTAGGGTGAACACATAACCACTAGTGGAACAGATTTCATCATTTCCTGAAACCCAATTCGCATCACAATATCCTTCTAACACAGCAGGAAATTTACCGTAATGCAAAGACAAATCAATAGTTCCTCTCAGGTATTTAAGTAAGCGACGAAGTGCATTCCAGTGTTCAGCGCTAGGGTTATGTGTATACCGACTCAGTCTACTAACTGCATAGGCAATGTCAGGTCGAGTGCAGTTCATGAGAAACATTACGCTCCCTATAATTTTAGCATACTCTTCTTGGGAGACACTATCACCCAAGTTTTTACACAAAGATACACTAGCATCATAAGGTGTCCTAGCAGGTATAACATCAAAGCTATCAAATTTCTTCAACACTTTCTCAACGTAATGAGATTGACTTAGTGATATTCCATTTGAGGTTTTAGTGACTCTAACTCCAAGAATAACATCAGCTTCCCCTAAGTCTTTCATCTCAAATCGTGACGACAAAAAATGTTTGGTTTTATTCACAACAAATAAATTACTACCAAGAATAAGCATGTCATCAACATATAAGCATATAATCACACAATCTGATCCAAACAGTTTAGAGTACACACACGAATCAGAATTGTTGGTAATATAGCCATCAGCAATTAAAGTGTTATGAAATTTCTCATACCATTGTTTAGGTGCTTGTTTAAGACCATATAGTGATTTTCTCAGTTTACAAACTTTACTCTCTTGACCTTTTACCACAAACCCTTCGGGTTGAGACATATAGATCTCTTCCTTTAGGTCACCATTCAAAAAAGCAGTTTTTACATCCATTTGATGTACAACAAGATCATGAATAGCAGCTAAAGCAACAAGAGTTCTGATAGTGGAAATTTTAGTCACAGGTGAGTAAGTATCAAAATAATCAATATCCTTCTTTTGTGTAAACCCTCTAACCACAAGTCTAGCTTTAAACCTTTCTATTGTACCATCGGGTCTCAATTTCTTTTTAAAAATCCATTTACTACTAATAGGTTTACTACCCTTAGGCAAATCAGTCAACTCCCAAGTCTGATTAGAAACAATAGAATCAAGTTCATTTTTAATAGCATCTTTCCAAAAATTAGCATCAATCGATCTCATAGCATCAGCATAGGTTTTTGGATCATCTTCTATTAAATAAGCAGAAACAAGTTCATCACAAGCACAGTCAACACATACGTTTTCAGTTAAAAAAGTTCTAACAAAATCATCCCCAAAGTTCTTTTCAACTCTAGGCCTCTTACTCCTTCTAGGTTCACCAGCATGATCAACAAGGGTACTACTACTAGCATGCATAGAACTATCAACAGGATTAACAGGCAAAACAGGAACATCAGGTAGTGATACAACTTTTTTAAGAGGGAAAACATGTTCAAAAAATTCAGCATCTCTAGCCTCAGAAATAGAACGGTCACTCAATGACATGAATCTATATGCAGAACTGTTTTGAGCATAACCAATGAAAACACAATCATAAGTTTTAGGTCCTATGGTAGGCCTCTTAAAACTAGGTAAGCCTACTTTAGCCAAACACCCCCACACTTTAAGAAAATTCAGGTTGGGAGCATAACCTTTCCATATCTCGTAAGGTGTCTTGTCTAGTTTCTTATGTGGTACCCTGTTAAGAATATGACAAGCCGAAAGCACCGCTTCCCCCCACATATCATCTGAAAGGCCAGAACTCAAAAGCATAGCATTCATCATTTCTTTCAAAGTTCTATTTTTACGTTCAGCTACTCCATTAGATTGAGGTAAGTAAGGCGGACTGGTTTCATGAATTAATCCATTTTTCTCACAAAAATCTACTAGATAGTTAGAACCATATTCACCACCTCGATCAGACCTAACTCGTTTAATCTTTCTATCAAGTTGATTTTCTACCTCAGCTTTAAACTTTATAAACATGTCCTCAGCTTCACTTTTATGTCTAAGTAAATACACTTTAGTATATCTAGAACAATCGTCTATAAAAGTGACATAGTAATGTTTACCTCCTCTGCTCATAGTACTTTTAAAATCAGCTAAGTCAGTGTGAATTAATTCAAGAAGATTTGTATGTCTAGTTTTAACAGGTTTACTGGGTTTTTTAGTAAATTTAGCCTCAACACAACTAGCACATTTCTCAAAAACTTCTGTAGAAAGTGATGGAATAAGCGATAAAGACCTAAGTTTTTTAATCGAATCAACATTCACATGACCTAATCTACCATGCCAAACATCAATAGATTCAGCGATATAAGCAGAAGTAGAAGCATTATTATTAATGATAGAAGAATCAACATTCAAAACAAATAAACCCCCACAGAGATAACCCTTGCCCACAAAATCCCCATTGCGCGACATTACAACCTTGTCAGCCTCAAAAACAAGTTTCACACTAGCTTTGTTCAATAAGGCACCAGACACGAGGTTTCGACGCAGAGTAGGAACATACAAAACATTATTAAGAGCAAGAGTTTTCCCCGAGGTCAGTTTGAGAAAGATCTTGCCTTTGCCTGTGATCACAGCAGAAGAAGAGTTACCCATGTAGACACATTCACCATTAGCCACATCTTCAAATTCAGCAAACAGCTCCTTGTTAGCACAAAGATGCCTCGAAGCTCCTGTATCCAGAATCCAATCACTAGCATTTGCAACCAAGTTTGCCTCAACCACCACAGCAGAAATAATGTCATCTTTCTCAACAACATTAGCTTCAGCAACTTTCTTTTGAGGACACTGGTAAACTTTGTGACCCGGTTTTCCACAGACATAGCACACTTGATTCTGACTTGGCTTATAGATCTTACCAGTAGGTTTGGTGAATTTCCCTTGACTAGGTTTCTTAGCATTCTGACCCTTAGACGGACCCTGACCAACTTTAGCCTTTCCCTTACCCTTGAACCTATCTCCACTTGAAGACCCACCAGTTTCAACAAGATTAGCCTTAGTAGTAGTAAGAGACAAGTGGACAGATTTGTCTTTGAGACGGTTAGCTTCCTCAGTCCTCATGTGACCTATTAGTTCTTGTAGAGACAGATCTTTTTTCTTGTGTTTCAGATGGTTTCTATACTCATTCCAGGATGGGGGAAATTTCTCTAATAACACATTAGCTAGAAAAATTTCATCTAACTTCATACCCTCATTAACAACGTCAGCACACATATTCTCATAAACATGAACTTGTTCCATAATAGGTTTGTCATCTACCATTTGAAACCCAAGCCACTGCCCGACAACATACTTCTTTTTACCCGCATCATCAGCCCCATATTTTTTCTCTAAAGACTCCCAAATGGTTTTAGCAGATTTATGGACCATGAATAAATCAAAAAGAGTATTAGACATATGATTAAGAAGATGACACCTAGCAGTTTTGTTATCCTTATCATGTTTCTTAATAGTTTCCTCATTTGTCCTAATAATAGAAGCCACGGGAGGAGTAGCCTCAACACCATTAAAAATTACGGGCACAGGAGGATCATTAAACAGAACATAATCAATATCAAGTTGTTCAAAAAACATGAGCAATTTCTGAGACCACCTCTTATAATTCTGACCATCTAACGGTTCCAATTTAGACAAATCCGGGATCGTTTTACTCGAAATTGCAGCCATTGTTACGACAGAAATATAGTTTTCAAATTGTTGTTAGAATAATGACGTAACAATGATAATAAGAAGATACTTATCGAAACAGGAATTAGGCAGTGCCGTGGTAACGAAGCCACTGACTTGAAAACTATATCGGCACGACTCCGGTGGTTATCGTCTCACGCCGGTAGTTCCCCAAGGTTAACACTGCGACCCCCGTACACAACCACTTGTGTAAAGGAGCCTTGGAACGGACAGTCACTGTACCCAGAAAATGCAGCAGTAGCAGTAGCAGAGAAGAAGAAGAAGAGAGAGATTTTGAGAGTTGTTCTGTGTATCTTCTGAGCAGAAAGAACAGTCTATTTATAAGGAAAAATAGACAGCCAAAGAGCCTAAAGACGCTCCTCTTAATCACGGTCAAAAGCGTGATTAAGGGAGTTAATTACGCTCCTTAAATTCCGTCATTAACAGTCTTAATTGACTGACTGTTACAGATCCATATTCAAACAGATACACTGAATGTGGACAGATTACAAACACACACTCACAGGTTCAAAAGGATAAAAGTGGGCCAAGGCCCGCACCGCAGGTGCTCTACCCAAACCCGAGCCGAGTCGGGTCGGGTCGGCGCGCGCGCGTGTGTGTGTGTTTGGACCCAAACCCACAAGCCCAATACTCTCAACAAAACCCTCTTTGTTCACTCTATTGGATACTACAAAGACAAGTGGTATCATAAAGTGGAGCAAAGAGGAAAAATCCACCGATGTGGGATTGTAAAAACAAAAAGAAGTGGACAACTTGCTTTGACAAGCCATCAATTCCAACAGTCATAAAAGAGTTTACATTTCCCATGAATTGAACATAATATAATGATTTTTTATAAATTTATGTCATTCTGTTATTGGCTCTTGATTTCCGATTTATGTATTGATTAGATAGTAGATCTTAGATTAGAAGCCCGTCTTAAAAGAGAATTTGCCTATTTATAGAAGGTCAAAAGTACTGATGGCAGTGAGTAGGGTCTCGATAGGATCCTATAGGATTTAGATTCAGATTCAGATCCTTATCTCTTACAGGGATCCACATTTGGTACATATCAATCGACCTGAAATTTTGAGATGCATTTCAGAATCCACAAGATCTAGATTTAAATCTAATCTTCTTTATGTTGAAAAAAATCATTTTGCAAATATTAAAATATTATTTTTCGGGTTATATTATAACTGTCAAAAATATATATTATTTTTATATTAGATTACAAATGTCAAAAATAAAGTTGTATAGAAATTAGATACCGAATAAAGTTTCATAAAATACAGTAGCGATAATAAAAGATTTTTTCGCTATCGGAATATGTTAATGAGAAATAAATCATAACTTAGTTGAGGGAAGACTTTGAGAAATGTATATAGTTTCTCTGTTTTTTTAATTTATTTTTATTTTTTATTTCAAAATAAATCTAGAGTAGGATATGGATCTCGACAGTAAGTGTCACAGTCCAGTATTTTTGTCGAACCGTGCTGAGCACCCTTGCCCTACTCTTAGGCAAGAATGCAAGCAACAAAGGGACTCGTGCTAGCTAGTGAGAGATCGCCTACTAGCACGTTACTCGGGACTCGGGGTGTGTGTCGGGTATCATAGTCAGTAGTCACGATTATCAACGTTCCAGCAATACTATTATTGAAAGTAAGAGACAAGCAATATCAAGCTTAAAGATGAGAAGTAGTTTTGATTGACTAGCACCTCTCATAGAGGCTTATTTGATAGTTTCAGCTTTGTAGCAGGGTACATTGACTGTGCACAATAGCGTTACCTTTTCTAAAAGCTTAAAACCGTAACCTAAACATAAAACTAACCTCCAAGATTCGACACGCATGAAGTAATCTTGGAGTACTACATGAATATAAAAACAATAATGAAAATACATAAAAGCATGAAAGAAATCTAAGAGGTCGAAGTGAGCGGACCGCGCGCGTAAATATGGAGGATTCGGCGGGTCCTTACAGTATGGATCCATATCCGAATCCATTTATACGCACGTGAATCCGATCCATATCCATATTCATATCCACTGGATCAAACTATTGCAGTCCATATTTGACCCGTAGAATCTTGATCCTAGGATTTGAACATGATCCGGGATCCATTGCCAACCGCAATTAAAGGCTTACGTCTTAGCAATTAATTCAATAATTTTGTTTGTAACAGCAATCCAAGAGTTTATTGAGCCATGTGAATTAAACTTTGGACCTGGAACGTGGTGAAGCATATGTTGAGAAAAGATTTACTGGCCCAATGATTCATTATATGATTATATCCAACTTGGAGAACAAACACACAGAGCCCACAAATCCTAACATCACAACCTATTCGACACGATCTATATGACTATATGTTCAACTCTTTTATAAGACTTTTTATAGGGGTGAGTATTGGTCTGAGACAAGATCGAACTGAATCAAATCAAACTGGGTCGTAGATCGGAAATAAAAATTTGTTAAGAGATACGACCACGGTAAAATTTTGGTCTTAGAAGTTAGATCGGTCCAAACCTAAAATATTTGATATGGTTCGATGTTAAATCGAAATGGACAAAAAAACTACGAGTATAATTTTTCACTATAACGTATATGACAATTTAATACTCCCTCCGTCCAATTGTTATCCTTTCATTTTGGCACAAAGATGAAGGAAAGAGTGAGAGACCATTTGTGGTTCCACTTAATGGATAACAAGTGGGCAATAGTCCCATTTGATGATCAAAGTACTTATAGAAAACCTTCCAAATATAGAATAAGACAACAATTGACTGGAGCTGAAGTCCTATCATTGCAAGAACAAGCCTGCACATCATTCATCAAAAAAAAAAAATGTCACAAATCAGTCGAGAGTAAACTAGGTGCGCTCCCAACTCTATTAGATCATAATCAGGCCGTCAGGAAAGAAACGAATAAACCACTCCACACATATATGAATCTACAGTAGGTCTTGCTTAAGACGGGTCGGATCTTGCAACGGGTATTTTGTGAGAGGAAATGGGAAGAGGGGACAAGGTGGGCACCCCCCATGTGCTCTCCACTCACCCTTGATGGGTATTTTGTGAGAGAATATGGTATCCGTCTTAAGCTTAAGACGGATACCTCCGTCTTAAATAAGAATTTGTGATGAATCTATAAGAACAAAGAACAAAAGAATAAATGGTAAATGTAATAAACATATCATTTTATAAACATAAGACAATCCATTGCGATATGTGACACAATACTTAACCAAATGACGATAATGAAACAAAGTAAGAGACAACTAACCAACTCGACATGTGAGCCTCTGAAGGCAATGAATAGAAGGAAAATCGGAATACATCATAGTTATATTCTTCCGATTACCATCATAATCAGGCCGTTTTTCTGAACTAAATGTTTGGGATTCTAAATGGGTTGATGGTGCTTCTCCTTTACCTCTTTGTCATGATCTTATTTCAACCTCTCCATCCCTAAAGAGTCTTAAGGTTAAGCATTTAGTTCAGGCAAATGGTTCATGGGACTCTAACCGGATTTGTATGTTTCTTGATCCTGATTGGGTAGCTAAGATTTTGGCAATCCCTTTGAGTTGTTGAGATTCTGAAGATTCCATTTACTGGACGGAATCTGTTAGTGGATCTTATAATGTCAAGAAGGGTTATTCCATTGCTTTCAACCTCTCTTGGAATGCTCAGGCTACAATTAAAGATCTTAGTAGGGTTGGAACCGACTTAAAGATGTTCGTTAGAAAGAAACTTTGGCACCTTCCAGGTCCCAAGTCATGGATTATTCTGTTATGGAAAATTTTGACTAATTCCCTTGTTGTGGGTGAAGGGTTCATTATAAGGGGTTTTGAGGGTGATTTTAATTGTCATCTTTGTGACAGTCAGACTGTGGAATCATGTGATCATCTCTTTAGAGATTGTGTGTTTGCTAATAAAGTTTGGGCTGGAAGTGTTTTAGGGATACATGCTCATATCGGAAAAGAATTAAGTATCCAAACTTGGATTAAAAATTGGTTATCTCTAATTCAGAAACTTCCAGATTGGGAATCGCTGGCTCTTTCCTTTCTTTGCACCTTATGGACTATTTAGGGGTGTCGATGTAAAAAGATCTTCCAAGAGGAACCTATCACACCTTATGGAGTTATGAAGGTTTATGAAAACTCTTATAGCCTGGTGTTAGAAGCGGAGAAAGTCAAAAGTGGTAGGCTGAATCCTCAAGGAGTGTTATTTGACCATCCTATCGATAATGAGTTGACTGATCTAAGAAACAGTATATCCTTTCCATTTATCTCTGCTAAGGATTATTGTGACCAACTTGACTTGTTTGTAGATGCTTCGTGGTATAGAAACCTCTCTGCTGGTCTTGGCTGGGCTATCAGGAGAAAATCTGGTGAAGTGATTTTACAGGGCAACCGGCGTTTTGCTGCTCAAAGTGCGGACCAAGCTGAAGCTCTGGCCATTCGGGAGGGATTAGATGCTGCTTTGAAATATAACTTTGTTCATATCACTCTTTTCTCTGATTGCCTGCAGGTGTTATCCCAAGTTCTTAAACTTAATCGGCCTCATCATAGAACGAATACTATCATTGAAGACATTTTTAATATGGTTCATAGTTTCCACTGTATTTCATTTTGTTACGTTCCTAGAAACTGCAATATGATAGCTCATAGATTAGGTAAAGGAGCTATCCGCTTGTAACCTTAACTCGCTTTCCAATTGTCAAAAAAAAAAATATTATAATAACCGAACTCAGAGTGATCCACAATACCTGACCAAGAATGACAAGAAAGTAAAGGGAGCACACAATCAATCATCTATGAACAATGCTAAGGCCAAACAAACACACAAATGACCAAAGTACACCACAAACTCAACCAATAAGACAAGACTCAATCCTCATAATCACCGTAGGGTTAAAAGTGCCAAACATAGGGGACTACCCGGTTGTCCCCGGTAGCATTTTTGAGCCGGGATACTCCTATCATCCTTCCAAATCCCTATACTATTGAAATTGACAAATGAATCCATCCGAAGCCGGGGGTGCACCTTTGATAGAAAAAGTTAGGTTTGAAAATCAACACCTTGTGAAAGAACGGCAATTAAGAAGCTCAATCGATTAACAACCAATAAGAAAAGAAGATATTCTTCCCCTATCACCGGATGACTCTCGATCATTATGGACTATTAGTCCCTATTCTAATTCAAATACCAGATTCAAATACCAGGCTTTATTTGAGGATGAACACATATATTCCAATTCGACAAATGATAACACTTCGCACCCGCGACTCACGTCTCGAGACATGGTCCTCGCTCCTCACTCCTCAGTTGAACTAAAGACCGACTAACCTGAATGTGAAAACATGCTCCTAAATCTTGACCTAGCCTATCCCGAATCCTAACTTAACCTTGAAAACTGAACTTATCTTGCAATACCAACCCAAATAACCTAAGGGTGGTTTGGTTCAAGAACTTGGAATGCAATGAATTGGAATATCAATCCATAGGGGTATGGGGTTGCAAATCCATTCCCATGTAAATATGTTTGGTTCATCTTAAATTTGTAGAAGTGGGAATGTAATTTGATACCAAGGTGAGGAGATGGGTATGAGATTTCAAGGGGTTGGAATGGAGTTAGATACCGGAGGGTTCTAACTCCATTCCAAAAATACATTAACCAAACATTAGAATGGAGCAAATCCATTCCAAGATGGCCAACCAAACACCCCCTAATATCGGGAAAAAGGATTATACATCGGATGTAATACATCACACCCTTACTAGTTTTTGAGTTTATTTGTATTTTTTCTGAGTATTTAAAATTTATAAGTAATATAATAATTTTGTAATGACAAAACTCAAAATTAATTATATTTTTAGATATAGTTTTTGAGCAATGATGATATTTTTTTAGCTTAATGTTTAAATGAACGAGCTCAAAAACTTTATAATAAAACTCAAATTCTGTAAAATAAAACTCAAAAAGTTGTTAATGAAACTCAGAATGTACATTATGAGATGTACTATCTCTGATGTACAATCCATAAACTGCCTAATATCAGTGAACAAGTGACTAGCTCACCTCTAATAAGCATCGTTCCAATTTTATCGAATGTTTACTAAACTATTGGATTTGAATTTGGCGGTTGAGAAGGGAAAACAATTAACTCAGAAATACATAACGCCATTATTAGGGTTAAAATCAGAAATCCGATTGTAAAATTTGTTGAGTAAGATTACTTTCCAAAGAAACACAATTCCATTTGCGCGCCAAATTCTTCTCTCAAATCTCTCGGTATCGATTCTAAATTTTCTCGCTTCTTTCAATTTACGTCTTTCATATTCAATCGCACATTGTAATTTAGCTTCGTATACTTTAATTCCTCATATGTTTCAGTTCTTCAATTGTTGTTGTTGTTGTTGTTGTTGTTCTTCAGTTTCTATTGGATGTTAATTGTGCGAAATTAATGAGTTAATCGTATCTGTAAGACTGTAATCATTTTGTTCATTGATTTGTTGAAAATTTTTCGTTGATTGCGATTTTCATGACTGTAGCTAGGGTTGATACTTAATAGGTTTGAATGCTTGATTAATGATGCGACAATTCATTATTGTCATTTAATGATGTTATAATGACTTATTGATATGAGGATGAAGGATGAAGACGATTGTTCGAACGAAGTGGTGAAACCGTTGAATTTCCGATTACTAATGGAGTTCAATCCTTTAATTAAGGATTTATTTTAATATGTGATTACGTCGTTAATTATCTAGCAATGTTGATGTTTCTGATATGTAGACAAGAGTCTGTACTTATAATATATATAACTCGAGAACAATTTGAAAATAATGTTCTTGACATTGTTTGGTTAAGTCGATGTTGTTCAAGCCTATGTTAATTCGTCGTTCATGCTTTGTTACGCTTGGTTTATGTTGATGTTGTTCAAGCTTATGTTTGTTCACCATTCTTGCTTTGTTAAGCCTTTATTTTCATATTGAAAGAAAAATTAATCAAGACTCGTACTGGTCACAAGTTTTAAACTCAATGGGAACATATAACTTGCAGGTGTGTACTGTGTATGAACTCGGTAAAAGCATCAGTTTGTTAATTATTATCGGAGGGTGGTGGTGGTGTAATTTTTGTATGATCTCAGTTGTGGTTGGAATTTCATCCATTTTTTTTGTTTTTTCATGGAGAGGCACACTCTACTTTCTATTTTTGTCTCAATTGTGTTTTCGTTTCTTCTTCTTAGTGAGTTGTTTGAATATTTGGGAAGCTAGAACAATAGTTTCCGCGCGTCATGTGTACTATATTGCATGTATCATGTATGTGTGTGGCAGCATGGTGTGTAAATCATTCTGCTTTAGCAGTTAACTCGATGCCGTTTTATGTTTTTGATACTTTTTGTTTGAATCGCTTCAATGGTACTATAAGCTGAATTTGCTCATGTGTATCCCTTGCTGATATTGCAGCTATGTTGAGATTGATTCTAAGTCTCATAGACGACCCTTTGCCACGGGTATTCCTGTCTCTATTTGGCAGTTATTTGGGTGAGAATCATTCTTTTTTTCATGAATACATCTATTGAGGCAGCAACTATCCTTTCTGATGCTCAGTATTTCGATGCAGCTTATGGATTAAGGTGCATTTAAAATCTGATTTGATATGAGAAACTAGAAAGTCAAGACGACCGTGGAATATTTTCGGTCTCACAACAACCTTTATGTGAAGTGAATGGTATGATCCATTCTTTTATTTCTCCGCAATTTGACCATTAATGATTGAGTAGCAAGTCTATTTCTCTGTTTATCGCTGCTGTATGCCTGTATTGGTTTTTTTTTTCTCTGTGAAAGGCGCATCCTGTTTGTCTTGATTTTACTGATTTGCCCTGCTTATATCGTCCATATTTTCTTTAGCGTACGTATCTGAGTTACAAAAAGTATCTGAAAACATTAGATAAACTTCAGCGTGTTTACCAAGCTAGTTAGGTCTTAGGTAGCTCTTATCCCTTTTCTTATGTTTCCTATTCTCTATCAGTCTATTGTACATCATGAAAAAATCGATATATGTCTTGTTACTCCATTCATGCCTAGTGTATAATAAGCATTCACGGAAGTTCTTTAGTATCCTGGCTATATGGGCACTAACACATAACACCTACGCCAACTTGGTAAATGCTGAACATCCTGGTTATGAACAATGTGAATTCCGTCTGCATATCTTTGTGCGTGTAAGTATGGATGAGCTACTTTTCTGAAAATTTATAATAAAGTTTCCGAACCAAATAATGTGTGGCCGTGTTAGATAGACCTAGACCGTAGATGATGCTATGTCGTTAAGCCTACTCATGAAACTTTGTCAAGGCACATGCTTGTTAGCGATCGGTCTTTTATAAGCCTAGTTTCTACACACGTAGGAATAATAGGTACCAGTAGTTAACTACCGTATTGATCTCAAACAGTTGTAGCAGTAGTCAACTAGCCATGAGCTGTATCTTGCAATTCAAACTGGGCAAAACAGTTCTTAAGAGTCAGAGCAACATAACTTTCCAGAATCTACTAGAGGTTTCAGCACTTGGAGTCAAGTGTTATAAGGAAGGAGACAGTGACAAAGTGCAGCACGTAGTCTTGCTTCTTTACGCAGTCACAAAATGTAACATGTGACAGACGACATCTCTAGACTACCTCTCTCCCAAATTTATTGTCACAATTTTGATTTCAGCGTCAACCAATGTCAAATGTTTGTACATTTTCTGTAAATATATAATTATATGGTATAGAAATATTTTCTAGGTTTTTTGAAGGATTCATTTGATGTGTCTCTTTGATGCTTAAAATGAAGTTGGGAAGGTGGGTATTATAATAGGAAAATAAAAGGTAAGGCCTATGGTCGCAAATAAGTACTCCGTATAACATTAGTGAGATAGAGTTCTTCGTGTTAGTAGGAAACTAGGAATCTTTCACAATTCTTTCTGCAAATAGACAATAGAGCCTCTAGGTTAGGAAAAGTCTCTACTTCAATCACATGATTGTCAATACTGTGGTGGAGAGGACCAGGCCTATGGTCGCAAATTGTATAATGTTGCTATTTTGCACACCTATTGTCGTCACAAATCCTATAATGTGCCTATTTTACACCTTGATTTACCAGAGTATTGTAGTAGTCAGATCCCTGCTATTTGGAAGTTTATGAAATGTTGAGGCCATTTAATCAGTGGGAGTTTACTCACCTTATTTTCATAACCACGACTCCACGAGTGTTATTTCACTTATTTGTATGCTTGTTAAGAGTAATGTTACTGGTCAATTAATGCCGATTTTCCTTTCCCTGCTCTTGCATTCAGCATTACCATACCTTACTGTAAACCAACAGTGGTTATATGGATGAAGGGAGAAATTGTGGTATTGTTCGTCCAGACCTTTAGCGTACAGTAAATCTCCACTTTGCAGATTTCGCTGAACGGAACTTCTGTTTTTTTGTCTTCCTCAAGTTATCCATCTAACATCCCCTGCTGGTCAGGGGTTGAGTTTTTAATTTAAATCAAACGTTGATGTTAGTATACTGTTGCTCCACTACTATGAGCTATGATAACTAGTAAAATTGAGGGAACGCGGGAGACATAATTGTTTATGTATGAAGATGTCCATCAAACATAATTCAGATAAGACAGCTGCTCATGCATGATATTCTTTTCAATTTGAACCATTATTTACTGTGTCCTTTTGTTTCCAAATGAATCGTTCTAAGTTTACTTTGATTCCAAATTGGTAGTATACTAGTATCCCGTTTTTTGTACAATAAACATTGTACTTCGCATCAAACATCGACAATTATGTGTCTGCTATCAAGTAAAGGACTTACAAATTTAGGCGATAGTTAACCAATATTTGATCAATACAACAAATATTTAGCTGATATGGATAATTATGCGTTGTACCTTGAATTGATACCACTATTAGTTCTCCGCCTTGCGTTTTCATGTATGTGCTCTGCATGCTCTACTTGTGTAGTTGTGTTGTTTGAGGGTATGTTATGCGTTAACAATATTGTGAAAAATTTATGAAGTCATACAATTTTCCAAAGAATTACATTAGGTCATATGTTTAATCCCATCCCCGGTCTTGTTTAAGGGGGTCATATTTCCACGAAAAATATAACATGCCACGACTTTTGCAAGGCAAATCTGTCAAATCAAACAATCCCCACTACCCTATGTTATTCGTGGCATTAGGCAAACGTGTCGTGGCATTATCAATGGCCTTGTTTAAAATCATCATCCAATCGGTGCTAATTTTGAAGGGAAGTCATTTTACCATTGAACGTTTTCCCATTTTATTATTCCTTCACAGGGGGGATAATTCCACGTTGAAGAATTCGATAGTGTAATTGTTTGAGGCGCAGCTGAAGTTTAGCTTGTACTCCTAGATACCATTGAAGTAGATCCTAATACTTTAAAAAATGTAGCAAAACTAAACCATACTAACTATAGTAATCATTTCACGGTGCATATTCAATAGATGTATCCCTCATTAGTCATGACTAAATAATACTTTCTGAAGCTTGCATTTTAAGTATTACCCTTTCCATGCAAAGGTTCATTTTTAAGTAATTGATTTGTCGTTTCTGTAGGAAACATGTTTTACCATGACGCATGGATCAATCTACTGTAATGTAGAGTAATTATCTTCTCATTAGGAGAAAAAGGATTATACATCGGAGGTACTACCTCAGAGTATTATGATTTTGAGTTTTTGTGTATTTTTTTCGAGCATTTTAAAGTTTATAAATTAAATTTTATATCTTATATATGATGTTTTTTTTAGTGTTATTGTAATTTTTTTGAGCTTAATTTTTAAATTAATAAACTCTAAAAACTTTATAGTAAAACTATACTATACTCAAAAACTTTATTATAAAGCTCAAAAACTATATTTTATGTGGTAGTAGCTCAGAGGTACAATCCACTTACTGTCTCATTAGCTATATGATACTTATCCACCATACTTTTCTAGTGTCTAGAGTAACTCATGATTCTTTCATCTTCCTTATTTTAATCTCGGCGGCCTACTTGTCAACTGTTGAGTAGCTAGCTCTTCCTGTTAATGATAGGACAAAACAACACCTTGCTAATCTAAATAAAGCTAAAAAAGGCCGAAATTTTCGGAAACTTGATACACTGCCACTAAATAAAATTAATCTGTAATCATTTTACTTGCCACTGTCTGTCATAGTTTAAGCACCATTTTGAAGAATATGATTTGTTTAATTAAGTATGCTGATACACTTAATATGATTATGATGTTGCATTTCTGCCTGCAGTTCTCAGTACGAACCCAAAACGTCCAGCATTAGGTGGGGACCGGTGGTTCAATTGGGACGTAGCCGAAAGCAAAAGCTAGTGCATGAGCCAAAACAATCAAGTTTCTTATGTCCCAGTTTGAAAAAGGTTTGCTTTTTCTTCTCCCTTTCTTTCTTTGTATGCCTAAGCTGTTGTCTTACTTCAACCATCATATCATTTCCGCCTACATTATTTGTTTAAATATGGGTATACAGGCATGAATTGCATGGTAAAACACTTGTGAAATTTGAATTGATTGAAGTCTAAAAGCCATTTTTCATTTCTTCTTTTTTGACCCTCTGTCAATATTTGTAGGCCTTTGTTGGGTTGAGAGGACACCCAGTGCGGTGCCTCTCAATGATGTTTTTGTTGCTTTGGTCCTTTCAATTGCTTCCCTTGACAGGGACCTGTAACACAAATTTGAGGAAGCATGCATGCTGATTGCTGTGCTATTTGGCTTGCTTTAGTAACCTTGTTGATCCCTAGTTTGAGCGTGTAGATTGACTTTAGCTGCACGACTCCTATACTTATCTAGATTTGAGATCGCTTTTAGGTATCTTTTGTGGCTATATACCACTACACTATACAGGTAAATAACTCAAGGGACTTGGATACCATGTGTTTGTTTGGCAAAAATGAAGTATCGTACTCATAGTTCAAACCCATGAGGTATGAGTTTCTCATACCCAAGAAGGGGGGTGGGTATGAGATTGATACCCATGAGTATGAAATTAAAAGTAACAAATGTGAAGAAGAAACTATCATATGTTGTAAATGAAATCTTTTTATGTATTTATATGATTAAATTTTTATTTACATGATTTTATAATACCAAAAATTATATTACAAATACCAAATCCATACCCACGCACAAAACACATACCCCCCTTATTTACATGATTTTATAATACCAAATCTTTTTAGCTCCAATCCGATACCACCCATGTATGAATGCTGATCCCAAATCCATACCCACGCACAAAACACACACCCCTAAGTGTTCAATATGTCACTAGTGGAGCATTTGGTCTCAAATTTAAGACACGTGATTGTTTTAAATTGAGGATGTGCGTAAAAAAAACCTCACTAGATCAAAATTACCGAAAGACATGAATATATAATTTTTTTTAAATGCAATAGAGTGATTTTTAGACAAATAATATTGAGATATGTGTAAGTATCTTTTCCTCCGCCTAGCCAAATTCACCTCCTTCGCTCTAGAAAATTATCTTAAAATATGTGTATTTTTTTAGTATGAAAAGATAATTGGAATATGAAATTGGAGTTATGTTAATTAAGTTTAGAGGTGAAATTGACAACATAAGAAGTTGTAACGTGATGATTCTCTAGAGAGCGGACTTGTGGAAAAGGGGATTGGGTCGAGAAGATAAGAAAGGTGGGAGAGGAGGGGAAAAGGGAATAGATGACACTTTTATTGGCGCTATTGCCGCTATACGATAATAGTTGTTCAACAAACATTGTCCCGTAAAAAAGTTCAAAAATCCAGAAAAATAAAATAATGACATTTCTAATGTAAATCACGTTGAAAAAAAAAATTACCATAAGCTTATTTTGAATTATTTGTTGACAATTCACGTATGAATCTCCTTGGGTTTGAGTTACTCTCGAGTCTTGACTACTGGTATATAAATTTTCATGGATTTGTCTCAATATGTATTTTTTTTTTTCTAGTTATTTGAACCAAAACCAAATTTTCTTTTATTTAATTTGTGTTTAGAACGTATGCCTCCTAGCCTCTTACTGTCCCATCTAAATTCTTTTTATTTTTCCCTTAAATTTTGACATTTGAAGATTTTCCAAATCTTATAATAATAATGGTCATTAATGCTTGAAAGTAATCAAAGTATGACCACAACATTCTAATTATAGATTTATAGGCACCGTGGGGTGATGAATCACTACACCTTCTCTAGTCATCTTCTAATAATAAAAATATGTGTACAACATTCCGCCAAGGATCTAAAGAAAAAAATGTAGAGTTCATTGGTCAAGCCGTCATGTACACCATATAGTACTCTATTAAGATATCCTAGTTCTTCCTGTATGATTGTGCTATATGCATTTACACCTAGCTAAGCATGATGCAATGACTTTAGATCCTCTAGTAAGTTCCATTGTTTTATATTTCAATCACCTAGCACTGGATATGATTTGAATATCTTTAGACATGAATAATATTTGCTCAATACACGATTACACGCTACTTGGTACACCCTCAACTTTGCGGAAAGGAAAAAAAAATTATAAATACATAAAAGAAATATAATAATACATAACGAAGGTGTCATAACATAAAAAGGTCATTTACAAAACGGAAATAATATTCTACAAACGAAATGTACAAGACGGGAGACATATCTCCCGTATAAATACGGAAATAAAAGTGTATCTAATAATATACAAACTATGAACCGAATATAGGTCCAAGGTAAAATACTTCGCTCGCTAGCTCGTCATGTACCCCAAAATATGCATCACCACCTGTTCGACCGCATTAAATATAAACACGGAAGCCACAGTCAGTGGGGAGTAACTCCGAGTTCTCCCAGCCACGAAATGTCGAATTTAATAAAACATGAATAACATAAAAGAGATGTATATGGAAAATACAAAACCTTAACATATACGATATGCTTTTCATGTTATGAAACAAATAAATAACATATAACCTAGCATATGAAAGCTATCATGTGAATCGAGTAATAAAATATAACCCGAGGTAGGGAAGCTGGTATGCTAGCTCAGAGGTTACCCTGTAACATGGCCATGATACACTCAAACCCTAATCAACACGTAATCATGTGAATCAGTTAACAATCGGTAATCCAAACTCTATCAATCTTAGACGGCTTGCATCTCACCTTCTAAAACTCATAGAATCATACAAACATGAAAGACCAATACTTCTACAAACAGGCATAAGTTCTTAGCCCAGTCAATAGTCGACTTCTGTAACTCGAGGCTATACCACAAGGTAGGAAAACATACTAGTCCTAGACTGATCAGACCTAGCGACAACAGCTATTCCATTCCCCGTCCCATGACATAACCGTACATGAGAAACTCTACTAGGCGACCCCCTAAGCAGAGATGGCTAGTACTTAAG
>JAIUZE010003293.1:0-32233 GCA_022085475.1 Heliosperma pusillum | reverse complement strand
CTTTCCCTTCTCTTTAAAAGGAAAGGCAAAACTCTGGATCAATAGTCTTGACCGAGTTGCCCTAGGAATAGTTGATTGGGATGGTCTAGCTCTTGCTTTCTATCAAAAGTACTTCCCACCGGAACGAACCGCGCTCTTACGAAGTCAAATTACTGGATTCCGTCAGAGAGGCGACGAAAGCCTTTATGAGGCATGGGAAAGATATAAAGAACTACAAAGAGAATGTCCTCATCATGGCCTTGATTCATGGTTCCTGGCTATCACATTCTACAACGGTTTTTGTGGCGAATCGCGTCGTATCCTCGACTCCGCTAACAATGGTCGTTTCGATCAAATCGATGTAGAGATAGCTAGTGCGACTATCGAGTCAATGACAATCCACGATTCTCAGTATAGCAACTCGCGTGCTATACCGCTCAAAGCCAAGCAGGATGATTCGAGTAAAGTAGCACTCCTGGAAGCCCAATTAGCCCTTCTGCAGCAACAAGTAGGAAGCTCTTCCCAATCCAAGGAACATATCAACGTCACTAACCACGTAGTGGTATGTGAGACATGTGGGATTGGAGGGCATAGTTTTCAAGAGTGTAGAAGTTCAATAGAGCAAGTCAATGCCTATCAAGGATATAGGCAAGGCAACGCTTTCTCAAACTTCTATAACAAAAACACAAAAAACCACCCGTTTTTATCCTACAAAAGTACCAACGTTCAAAATCCCCACCAACAAACTCAACAACCATTCATACCACACCAACAAAAGCCTTACAATCCACCTGGTTTTCAAAACCAGAGACCTTCATTCCAACCTAACTTCAATCAACCATACCAAAATCAACCTCAACACCAACCACCTCAAATTCAAGGCCAACCAAATGACTCAAGCTTGAGCAAAATTGAATCTATGCTTCTGCAAGTTGTTCAAAAACAGGATTCAATGTTTGCTCAATTTCAAAAGAGTGATCAAGCCAAAGATGCTGCCATCAAAATGCTTGAAACTCAAATGGCCCAATTGGCTACCTCTATTACCCAAAGAAAACAAGGCCAACTCCCACCTCATGGTGAACAACCGAGGGACACCGCAAATGCTATCACCCTTAGGAGTGGTACCACTTATACGGAACCTCAGCAACCCAAGGAACCAACAGTTGAGCCTTCACAAGTAGAAAGCCAAAAAGAAACCCAACCATCCACCGCTAAGGAAGCGGAAGACAAATCTAAAAAGAAGGATGAACTTGAAAAGGAACACATCAAGATCCAAGTTCCATTTCCCCAACGTTTGAGGAGAAATCATAAGGAAACCCAATTCGGTAAATTCATGGAAGTTGTCAAAAACCTCCAAGTAACGGTTCCCTTCACTGAATTAATCACTCAAATATCTTCTTACACGAAACTTATGAAGGATATCTTAACAAAGAAGAGGACTCTGGATGATGTTGAAATCATCGCATTCACCGCCGAATGCAGTGCGTTATTGCAAAATAAGTCCCCTCCTAAGTTGAAGGATCCTGGTAGTTTCTCTATACCTTGCACTATAGGCACCTACACGATTGATAAAGCTTTATGCGATCTAGGTGCTAGTGTAAGCGTTATGCCCTATTCCATTTGCGAAAAATTGCATATGGGAGTTCTGAAATGCACAAGTATCACCCTGCAAATGGCAGATCGTTCTCTAAAACAACCTATGGGAGTTTTAGAAGATGTACCTGTTAGAGTAGGAAAGTTTTTCATTCCGGTCGATTTTATAGTGTTGGATATGGCTGAAGATTCGCAAATCCCTATCATTCTAGGAAGGCCATTTCGACACACTGCGGGAGCAGTAATCGATGTCAAGAATGGAAAATTGACATTAGAAGTAGGTGATGATAAGGTCACCTACAACTTAAACAGTGCAATGAAGAGCCCTATGCTTGAAGAGCCTTGCTGCTTTCTTGACATTGTCGACTCAATCGTTGATGAGTCTCTGTACCCATCAATAATTAGGGATCCTTTAGAAGCAATTTTATTGTTAGAGGATATCTCTGAGAACAATAATTTTGAGATCAGTGAGCTGGAAAGGGACTTGACTGGTAAAGAGATACCGTCTGAAGAAGTTGAGGAGTTCATAAGCTTAATTGATGCTCCTGCCAAGGCAGAAGTACATAAACCTGAACTTAAACCTCTTCCCTCAAATCTAAAATATGCTTTTTAGATGAGTCTGAATATTGCCCAGTCATAGTGAGTGCTCTTCTAGATGAAAATCAGTTAAACTCACTATTGATTGTTTTAAGGAAACATAAAAAGGCAATAGGCTATAAACTTGAAGACCTCACAGGCACAAGCCCTGACTTTTGCATGCATAGAATTAACTTAGAAGAAGGCCAAAGACCTTGTGTTCAAGGTCAACGCCGTCTTAACCCAAACATGCAAGAAGTAGTTAAAACTGAAGTTCTGAAATTGCTAGATGCTGGCATAATCTATGCAATTTCTGACTCAAAATGGGTTAGCCCTGTCCAAGTTGTTCCCAAGAAAGGAGGAACAACAGTAGTCAAGAATGAGAAGAATGAACTCATCCCCACAAGGATTGTGACGGGATGGCGTATGTGCATTGACTACAGGAAGTTGAATCAATCAACTAGAAAAGATCACTATCCTCTGCCCTTCATTGATCAAATGTTAGAGAGGTTAGCTTGCCACAAATATTTCTGTTATCTAGATGGTTACTCAGGATTTTTCCAAATTCCTATCCACCCTGAGGACCAAGAAAAAACCACCTTCACCTGTCCCTATGGCACTTTTGCTTATCGCCGAATGCCATTTGGCTTGTGTAATGCACCTGCAACTTTTCAGCGTTGCATGACTAGTATCTTTTCTGATTTCGTTGAGACTATCATGGAAGTATTTATGGACGACTTTAGCGTCTATGGCATTTCCTTCGATAATTGTTTGACAAATCTGTCGAAAGTACTAAAACGTTGTGAAGAAGTCGACCTTGTTCTCAACTGGGAAAAGTGTCACTTCATGGTGAACGAAGGTATAGTTTTAGGACACATCATTTCCGAAAGAGGTATTGAAGTGGATCGAGCTAAGATCCAAGTTATTGAGCAACTGCCACCACCTGCTAATGTAAAAGGAATCAGGAGTTTCCTTGGCCACGCCGGTTTCTACCGACGGTTTATTAAAGATTTTTCTAAAATAGCCAAACCCCTGACTGAGCTCCTTTTTAAGGATGCGCCTTTTAATTTCACGAAGGAATGCCTTGAGGCATTCAACAAAATCAAACGCGCTCTAATCACCGCACCTATAATCCAGTCACCTGATTGGAATCTTCCATTTGAGCTTATGTGCGATGCGAGTGATTACGCCGTTGGAGTTGTTTTGGGGCAAAGAAAGGAAAAGTTCCTTCATGCTATTTACTATGCTAGTAAAACGTTAGATCCTGCCCAAATCAACTATGCCACTACTGAAAAAGAACTTCTTGCCATTGTCTATGCTTTAGACAAATTCCGTTCTTACCTTATAGGATCGAAAGTCATTGTTTACACTAACCACGCTGCTTTGAAATATCTGCTTTCAAAGAAAGAGGCAAAACCTCGGCTTATCCGATGGATCTTGCTCCTTCAAGAGTTCGATCTAGAGATCCGGGATAAGAAAGGAGCAGAAAATGTAGTCGCTGACCATCTTTCAAGGATAAGAGTAACTGAAATAGGATTGCCAACACCAATTAATGTGAAACACCAACCTAGGGGTCAATGGTGTTTTGCAAAGGACTCAAAATTCAAAAGAAACAATTCAAGGACTGTTATGAATTTGCAACAATAAAACATATGAAACAAGGCTTTTTTTGTGGGATAAGTTTTCTGATTTTTGTAACAAATAAATAAAAGATAGGAACATAAGACTAATCTCAAGACTAGCACAGAGACTAGACTAACTGTTGTCCAGAACTTGTTCTTAGGCAAGCCAAGCACAGACTAAGAACATGAACTGCAATGCTAACCTAGATAAACTATGCTAAGCAAGGCACAAGCACAATTTATCAAGGCTAACCAAGTAATCAAGCCAAGCACAGATTACTTAAAAGAGGATTCAACTAAGCCAAGCACAAGTTGAAAAGGAGAGAACAAATCTCATGTATTTTCATTTATCAAAATCTGAGTTCTGTCTACACCAAAAGGCTCTTTATATAGAGCATTACAAAAGATATCTACCACACAACATAAAGCTACATCTAAGGGCTTGCAATGAGCCTTACAAGGATACAAAACAGATGCAAAAGTCTACTAATAAGACGAGCTTGAACAGACTGCAATTTGGACAGAAAAGCAACTGAAAAAGTAAGCTTGTCCCTTTCCTGAAATGGCATTGTTGAGCAGTTTTCTTTTGGGGCTTGTCTTGGCTCCCTTTTGCTACCACATGATGTTCACACATTTTGGATCATTCAAGGATCAACTTGTAGCCTTGGACGTGTACTTCAAAGTACTTGAGCATATACAAACAACCTTGCTGAACACAAGTGCTAAGCTGACTTTCAGTAACATTTTCTGAAATCAGACATGTCTTGCAGGCTTCATAACTCTTTCATTAGGATGAATTTTAAGGCTCATGATATCTCATTTTAAAGCTAAATGTGTTAGCTTTCATGTCAAAAAAGAAGCAACCCCAAATGATGTATAAAACTCTAGATACAGAGGTTTGAGTACTAGCAGGTCGCTTAACTGTTGTACAGCAGCATTCCAGATTCCAGAGGCATCTTGCAGATGCTATAATTTTCTGCACAGATAGAATTAGGAGACCCATGAGTACAGGTCAGAAGTGAATGCTCATCAGTCTTCTTGTGCAGCAGCATGAACTTTGAAAACTCATATCTCCCAACTCAGATGGATAAAAAATGCCCATGATGATTCAAATGAAAGATAAAGGTGTTAGCTTTCACCTTCAAAAATAATCAACCAAAAATATCCGTCAAATATTGAGTTATGGACATTTTAGTACTGACAGGTCATTTCAGGAGAATAGCATTGCATTCTGCGTGACAGTCTTTGAAGATCAATTGTGACAAATTTGCTCGATGAATCTTGTTGATTCCAAAGCCATAAGAAAGAGGACATCTTCAAGATTATATCCATATGAAGAACATATTTTCTCACCAAGTAAAACTCTAGATATGATCAATTGAACTCAGACCTGAATTCCTGAACAATTGAAGTATTTTAAATAGGCACTTTGTTCAGTTTTGCTCCTAAATTGCATCCAATGGTGATGACTGCTTGGTTAATCTTTATCTCCTAATTCTTTATGAAATATGGAAAGGATACACCCCCTGGCCCCTGTTTCATAATGATTCGTTTGCTGATGATTCATTCATGGCAATTACTGACTCTTCTCCTTGGTATGCTGATATGGCCAATTTTCTTGTCAGTCGACAACTACCTTCTGACCTTTCTTATAACCAAAGGAAACGATTTTTGCATGATGCAAAATTCTTCATTTGGGATGATCCTTATCTTTTTAAGCAGTGTTCAGATGGTCTTTATAGACGGTGTATCCCTCAGTGGGAAGTTAAAGGAGTTTTAGAAGGATGTCGCTCATCTGCTTATGGTGGTCATCATGGTCCGTCCAAGACCGTAGCCAAAGTCTTACAATCCGGGTTTTTCTGGCCCTCGTTGTTTAAAGATTCAAAGGACTTTGTTATGGCTTGTGACGCTTGTCAACGAATGGGTCAAATATCCAAGAGACATGAGATGCCTCAAAACGGCATATTAGAAGTTGAAATATTCGATGTCTGGGGTATTGACTATGAAGGACCATTCCCTTCTTCTAACGGAAATCGTTACATCTTAGTCGTTGTTGACTATGTTTCCAAGTGGGTAGAAGCAATCGCCACTCCCACTAATGATGCTAGAGCTGTGATACGGCTATTTAAGAAGATCATATTTCCACGTTTTGGTGTACCCAGAGCCGTGATTAGTGATCGAGGAACTCATTTTGGAGAGAAGCAGTTAGATACTCTGCTTGCTAAATATGGTGTGTATCACAGACGAGGATTAGCCTACCATCCTCAGACCAGCGGTCAAGTAGAAGTCTCAAATAGAGAGTTGAAAACAATTCTTCAGAAAGTAGTCTCAAGATCTAGAACTGATTGGAGTAATAAGCTCGATGACACCTTGTGGGCTTATCGTACAGCTTTCAAAACCCCGATTGGAACATCTCCTTATCGATTGGTTTATGGAAAGGCCTGTCATCTTCCTGTCGAGTTAGAGTATAAAGCTTACTGGGCTATCAAAGAACTAAATTTAGACACTAAGCTTAGCGCTGATAGGAGACTCTTGCAACTCAATGAGCTAGAGGAATTTCGTTTGCAAGCTTATGAGAATTCTAGGATCTATAAGGAGAAAACAAAGCGTTGGCACGACAAGAGGATAATTAAGAAAGAATTTAATGTCGGTGACCAAGTACTTCTTTTCAACTCCCGTCTGAAAATCTTTCCAGGAAAACTTCGTTCCCGATGGTCTGGACCATTCACTGTCTCATATGTAAGCAAATACGGCTATGTGGAACTCATGACTAGCAATGGTGAGAAATTCAAAGTTAATAGACACAGACTGAAACTCTACTATAGCAATTCTATCATCGGATGTTTAGATATTGTCTATACGGAGCGTCCATCCTCAACCCAATGATTCTAATGAAAAATTCGTCGAGCAAGACGTTAAACAAGCGCTTCTCGGGAGGCAACCCGTGTTTTCCCTTTTTGCAGTTTTATTTTTGTTTTTCCCTTTTACGTTGTTTTGTTAGATTTCTTTGCAGATGAAAGAGTTTTTGAAGAATCTCTGACGACCTTCCTTGTCAAAAGGCCAAAAGACTAGCTTGGGGGAGTCCGCCTTGACTAGTAAGCTTCATTCTTCTTTCATTTTTCCTTTCTTCCCATTAAGCTTCTCATTGCATATATGGTTTTTGTGCTCACATTGAGAACAATGTTATGTTTAGCTTGGGGGAGGGATTGCATTTTTCCCATTTTGCATTTTTAGTTATATTTTTTCAAATTTTGAATAAAAGAAAGAGAAGATTTTTGAGAAAATTAAACAGTTTTTGAACACAATTGAATGCTTTTCATGCTTTGCTTGTTTGCTATGCTATGATGTTACATTTCCCAACGTTAGAGCTTTCAAAAGATAATGATTCAATATTTATTGAATTTTGCATACATGGGGAAGTCTTGTACACAGTAGGCATGGAATGAATCTATAGATAAGTACGCTTGATCTTGACATTTGGCAAACTACATATATTGTAAGGTAGAACCTCCTTAGACTGGTACATTCATACCCAGTCTCATCTAGGTATGTGTAGTTCTCCTTGTGATGCGTGTCATGTCAAAACGCATAAGTATGGTTCTCATTTCATTTCTATAAGCATTGCATTCATGATTCACTAAGATTTGAAGCCTTTTTCACTTTAATTTGCCCCTCAATAATTAGCCCCTTCATACAATTGCTTCACAAAAAATAATTGCTACAGATAAAAACTGCCTACCTTTCGAGCTAGTAGCTAGACTATGGTGTGTGGGTGCTCTTTTGGGAAGACTTGTTCCTATCCGTCAAAGTGAATTGGGAAAACGAAAAGTTCAAGAAGTAAAGTTGTGTTCAGAAAAGGAAAATGAAAAAAAAAAAGAAGAAAAATAGAAAAATCAAAGAAAAAAGAAAGAAAAATAAAAGAAAAGAAGTTGTGAGTATCTCCTAAAAAAGTCAATATATAGAGGGAGTTCACTCTTGTGTTTCGTGTAAAATAGGCCAAATTGTTACTTCTGGCTTCATCGATCGTTTTGTGGGAAATAACCGAAAGTTTGGATTGAGTACTCATTTATCATTGGTCAGTTGCTAGCTCACTCTAATCTTCACATGACCATAACTATTTGTCCACCTTTCACCCATTTCCCAAAGCCTTCTTCTCATTTTTCGGCTTCTTTTCTATGTGCATTGTGATCTTTGACTTGTGTTTTGAATTGTTTACCATATTAGACTGCGGACACATTTTCATGAGTCGTAGATAGGTGAGTGTCTCAAAAACATTTACACATAAAGAAATCACCTTTTTGCATACATTGAGTGTTCGAGTGTACCGTGAGAGTCCATTTGTCAAAAGATCATGCAAGAGCCGAAAAATCTGTAGTGAAATTCTTTGTGCTACGCCGTTATGTAAATCTCAGCCATGTTTATGTATCATTCTTGCCCACGTTGCTTTTGGGTTATGATTCATTATGTTTTCAAAGCTTTATGTTGAGATTTGTTTCCTTGATGGTATAGTAGCCAATGCTTGCAACCTTGTCCTGGTATTGTTTGTTATGTTTGCTTGAGGACAAGCAAAGGTTTAGCTTGGGGGAGTTTGATAAGTGAATATTTGTATGATTTTAACCCTCACTTTAGCTCGGTTTTGTTTGTCATTTGTGCTTTGTTAAGCCGTTTTATGAGCTAATATCGTCTTCTAGGCGAATTCCTGTGTTCTAACTTGTTTTTAGGGAAAGTGACGTTTCTACGCCCTTTTTCTATATTTCCGAGCATTTGCCTAGAACCCGACGATTTGAAGATGCAAGCTTGACCGTGTGTAAGGCATTTCGAGAAGGTTCACTAACTTAAGGGAGAAAAGAAGCAAAGACGGTTTTGTAGTTGTCGGAAGACCAATCAATTAGACGGGGGAATTCATCGCTTTACATCATATCCAAGCAACAAACCCGGTTGTAGAGTCAAGGGGGATGTTGTAAGTCAAGTCAAAGCGAAGGAAATTGAAGAGTTAGTCAAGAGCTTCCAGAAGACGACTTACCCGATCGGGTAAGTGGTGTACCCGATCGGGTATTCCTGCTGCTCCAAGCATTGCGGCTCCTTCATCCTATTTTTGACCTATGTATTTATTGCCCGACCTCTTCTCCACGAAACCCTAATACTATAAATAGATGCTCAAGGATCATACACTTTCATCATATATACATCCATCATACACTTTCTTACACAATCTTGTCTTATATTTCTTTTTAGCTTTAGTCTTTTTAGTTTAGATTCTCTTCTATTTTTGTCTTTTGTTCTAGTTTACTTTCGTCTATTTCATATCAAAACATTAGAATAGTTCAAATAGAGTTTCAATCTTTGTATCTACTAGTTGGGTTCAAGAGTTGTAATACAAAGTACGGTATTTCTATGCGAAGGATTTCTATTATTGTCATCACTTTCATCGTTGATCGTCACCTAGGTACTCCTAATTTATCCTTTGTTTATTGATCTTTATTGTTTTCCATTTGATTAATATTTTCCATTCGTATCATTTAGATTCGTTTTTACGTTGTTATAATCATAGTTTCATTTCTTAGATTGTCATATAGCGTCGTTATTATCGCCACATAGAGAGTCGAAATTATTGTCAAAATCACTTAAATATGCTTATCTTAACTTTCATTGTTAATATCAACACAACCATGAGTGAGTAGTCACCTTTCTAGGGTGTAGGGTAGCCATTTTAGATTGATTAAAATATGATAATTGGAGAAAGGAAATTGTGCTTTTAAAACATTGTGTCTATGCATGTTTGGACTTTAACGATAGTTGACGATTCTTGATCACAATCATTGACTAGTATGGAATTCTTTACCAAGGTAGATATAAAGGAATTGAATAGACAAAGCGTGACATGGTGGATTAAGACCTAGTAAATCGCACTAAAAGCCTGCTAGACCATCTGATCTATGATTGTAATGAACACACCATTCTTACGAACGCTCAATGAATTATTTGCATATCCTAAATCCAATTTCATCAATATATCAATCTACATGTGTGAACCTACTTCCCTAGATGCTTCCCATTATTGTTAATTTATTATCTGCTTTATCGTTTCCATTTTGTTTTTATTTATGTTCTTTATTAGTTTAGACATCACAAAATCCAAAACCCAGAAAATCATTAGATAAAACTCAATTGTGAGACGATTCGCAATCCATAGGAAACACCATCTCCCTGAGGATCGACCCCTACTTCCCTAATTACATTAACTTGTTATTAGCCTAGTCCGGGTAATTTTTCTTTGCATCGGGCTTGCGACAGGCCTGATCACTCAACCACACAAGTAGTTTGGATGATAGCTCACTTCTTCCAAAGTGGCTTCAAGTAAATCAAATTCAAACACATGTAAATCTCCCATGACATCCCTTGATTCTAAGGTGAAGATTGCCTCAAAAGGGTCTTTCATCAAGAAGCTAAGTTTAACTTCTTCAACGAAAGCATAGATAATGTCAATCATGTAACATGATTCTCCAAGATTTGGAGACTTCATAGCACTTTGCAAGTTGTATGTGATCTTTTCATCTCCCACCTCAAGAGTTAATTTCCCATGTTTCACATCAATTACCGCCCAGGCGGTATGTAATAACGGTCTCCCAAGAATGATAGGAATTTGAGAATCCTCCGCCATATCAAGAACCATAAAATCTACCGGAATGAAGAATTTGCCTATTCTAACCGAGACATCCTCCAAGACACCAAAAGCTTGCTTTGTAGATCGATTCGCCATTTGAAGTGTGATGTTAGTGCATTTGAGTTCTCCCGTCTCCAGATCGAGGAAACCACTCAAGATATGATCACATGCAAGTTCGACCTACAAGACACATTGCATTGAGTGGGAGATTGTAATAGGGCAAGAGAATTGGTGACGCACATTTGTTTCGAACAAGTGGGAGATTGTTGGAATAAGAGTCCTCAACAATAGTGCGATCACTTAATTAAATCTCATTAACAAGAATACAAAGGGATGATTAACATTATAGTCAACTGATCCACATTAATCGGTAATGATTGGCATACTAGAGTTTGACATTGCTGTCGTATGACGGTGGTGATCAGTTGATCCCTTGAGGTCACACCGAAAGGACGATTCCTTAATCATAAAAATTAATTAATTGTATAACGATACAGATTAATTAATCCATTGAACAGAACAAGTTTACAAGTGATAAATATATCTTATTGTAATATGATTAAATAAGATTCAATAAATATAATTTTTATAATAGAATGCTTAATGTTTATGAAACATTTGAGATAAGCATGATTGGTTGATCATGATTACAATTAGTTGTAGATCATATCAACAAAATATGAGATGACCCATTTTATATATATGTGATTATAAATTATTACTTAAAATGTTAAGTTTAATTTATTTGACATGAAATTGTATTTAAACGAGTTAAATACATGTTTATATTATAAGATAACATGTCACATGTCACATGTGTGACAAATGACAAAATCACAAATATAATATGGACTTCATTTTAAGTCACAAAACCGGTTATATGGGTGGTTAGGTAAGGATTAGGCTTTAATGTTGTGCTAATGATGATTAGACAAAATGATTAATAAGCCTAAACCTATAGCCCACCCTACCACCTTGATTAGGCAAAAGGCAAAAGCATGCCTTCTCCTTCCCTATGCATGGTGCTGGTTTTGGTGAAGGGTTTAAGAGGATGTTTTCCTGTTGTTTCTAAAATAGAACATCTCATAAGAAAATACTCTTTTCTTCTCACTAGAAAATAAGTTAAGTTAAGAAACTTAAGAAGCTTCATATCACTTATATTAGAGCTTGAACTCGGATTGTCTAAGGTAGAAATCTCGAGTTTCTTGACGTGGTTCTAAGGGTACTTGTTAGTTGTTCTAGTATAACAATATACAGGTGATTAAGGATAGTCTAGGTGCATCAACAAGGAGAGTTCCTATACTTGAAAATAGGAATTTAATCCATATATCCTTAAGCTCAAGAACAAGTACAAGAAGGTGTCTTGTACTTGTGCCCATACTCGAATAATAATCAATGTGAGGAACATTTTCTTTCTGTATTTTAGTTTATATTGTTTGCATGTAACTAGATCTTTCAAGCTAATTAAACTGTTAATTAGTATTACTTAAGAAATGTCTTAAGTGTAGGTTTATGAACCTAACACAGTGTCACGCTCGTGACAGCCTTGTCACGCCAGTGACAGCATTGTCACGCTAGTGACATGGATAGCTCGAGACGCTTGTCGTTTTGAAGGCATCTCACGGTTGTGAGACGCGTGTCACGCCCGTGATATTGTGTTCCCTCCATTTTTCACCCTAGCGACTTCAATAATCCTTCTCGGTTCAGCTCGCCTTGACTCGGAAAGGCTTTGGCACCGTCTAGGTTACACCATGGGCCCTCCGTGTGGTTTATCGTCCTCTTGGTCAACCAAAGCGAGGAAAAATCCTCCTCAAGTGACGGTTTACCTACAAAACAAAGGTAAAAACAAGAAAAGTGTTAGAGGAAGATATAACATAGAAAAACGCTCTTAGGGAGCGCCCAAGGCAAGCTAAATGAGGCAAATAATGGCGTAAAAATAGGGTGAAATGACACTATATCAGTTATTATGGAACACATCTAACCTTCCCACTTATTTGCCAAATACAAATTTATATTTTCGTATACTGTGTTAATGATGGACACACAATAGAAGAAAACCTCAAGAAAAAATCAGAGCATACAGTTAAGGTACTCTATCTATAATCTATAAATCTATAAAATAGCATAAATATTTAATTAAGAAAAAGTACTTTGTGCCACAAGTCATGCTACAAAATTCACTCTCGAGATTAACTCACACACATGCCTTCCTCTACGAAAAATCCACTTATTTATTTTTAAAAAATTTGTGATTTATGTTTGTCATTGAATCTATATAAATAAAAATCAACAATTCCTTACCAAAATCTTTTTGATATGGAATCACAATACTATTTGAAACGAGAAACGATAGTGACAATTGCATACATGGACACATAAAATCGTACTTCACCTGAGTAATATATTGATGGCAAGCAAACATGAACCCGTGCATTACAAGTGAATAAAAACTAGTTACATAAATCGAAGTGTAAAACTCGAGGAAAATCTATATACTTACATTATGTTCATAATTAATCTCCTATATACAGATGCTTAAATTTTTCCCGCCTAAAACATATTCTCCATATAGATATAATCTCATATATATTTTCCTATTTAGATATCATCTCTTATATACTTGCTTATTTGAACAAAAAATACTACACTTACATAATGTATAACCTTTTCATATCCTATTTGAAGTAAGAAAATTCGTCTCTAAGTTTTTTTTGTGATAAAAAAATCGTTTTACTTTGTTAGATAAGTCGTACCTAAAATATATGCTATTAAAAAATTATAAATATTATCATTAATTTTGCGTAATAAAAATATTCTCATTAAATTACACTATTCATGGCATGTATTAATTAATTTTGCTCTTTTAATTTTTTTTTCTCAAATCAAAATATAATGCTGAGAAACGACCAAAACATAATAAAGTATCCATTTACAACTATAAATAGTATATTAATAATAATTAAAACTCTATAAATACCGTGCATGAACTGCACGGGATCTATACTAGTATCAAACTAATTTTTTAAAACATGAGTATATTAAGATTGTAAGATATAAATTGTTAAAAAATGTAGCTAGTATTGCTTTTTTTTTCTTAGTATGAATTACTGCAAAAATGTTTGTAAATGCAGTATGTTACTTGATTTTAAAATTAAAGTTACCCAAGTAAAAATTTACCGATTTCAAAAATAAGATTTATTCTTGCAAAACTTTACCGATTTGACCATTAATTTTGTTATAAAAAAATTGTACGTAACTTTACTATATCTAATTTATTATTTATAACAGCGATATACCGGTTTTATACATGGATATTCAAGAATCATTTGTTTACCTTTTCATTTTTTATGGGGGTATTTTAACCAAGGTAAACTAATCACTAGAACAAAGGGGGTACTTCTTATTTATATATCTCGTGATTATATTTTAACAATATGATACTCCCTCTATTCCACTTTTATCATTCAACTTTCTATTTTGGGAAGATTTAAGAAATATATGTAAAATTACCACTCGACCCTTTTAATCTGGAAGAATGAAGACATTGTCAATGACTCAATGAGTGGTAGTTAAAAGATTAAAAGTAATGCTGGTAGTTACCTATTTCAACAACCCAAATTTAAAAAGAGAACAATTAATTTTGAATAAATTTGGAGAAAATAAAACAATAAAAGTGGAATGGATGTTGTAGTTTATAATGATACATTTAACTTTGTAAATACGTAAATCACGTATACAAAATATCAGGTTTTTAAAATGAAATGAAAGCCAAGTAATTATAAGTTTTCTCATTAAACTTAATTGCTATTTAGGTGGTTGTACCATAAAATTAATCTATGAAATAATTTGTGTTTAATTAGACCCAGTTATTCACAAATTCTTATTTAAGACATACATTATGCGTCTTAAGTTTTAGACAGGTCAAATAGCTACCACTTTCATAGATAAGACGAAAACAAAATGCATATATATTATAAAAAGACTTGTCTTTATCTATGCAAGGGGCTTGTATTTTTGATACACAGACCCACGATCACGTGACAGGCTGTGGTGCGGAAACTACGGCCGGACGTGCTTGGAATGCATAAACGTGGAAACACGCATTTGTGGAGTCGCCACCAACTTTTGTGGGAAGTTGGAACCATTCGAATACCTTATGCCATGTCAAGACATAAAGCCATGACATGAACACTAAGAACTCGTTACCCTTAGCATTCTATGTATAGAATGACCCTCGTGGATGTCACACGGATGTTCACAGAGATCGGGAGTAAGGGGTGAGGGTACGTATTAGGAAGTTCCTTAATCGAATACCTAATCCCGCCCGCCTCGATAGCGGCCTCTACTAATGATTAAGGTCTAGAATGAGTAAGGGGTGAGCTTATGTGGTCGATTGATTAAGCACGTAGATGTCAAAATGCTCAGAGCAAGGTCTAGAATGCAAAGAGAGGAGAGAAGGGGCAGAACACTCGCGTGCTTTATAAGTGAGCACGAACCTCTCCTTTTATTGGGAAAAATTCGAAGAGTTTTGGAATAACTCGAACACAGAAAGAAATCTAGAAAATATTCTGGACTTAATATGTAGTCGGTTATATGCATGCAATGCAACATCCATGTCTTAATCCTAACATGTGAATTAGACTATGTCGGTGAACGTGTAATTTAGCATTCAATTAGGTAAAATAGGAATTTAGAAGGAATTATGTACGAAAGGCGAAGAAATCATACAATTTATGTGGTCAATAATATAACAAGACAGGTACCCAGAAGGATCTGAGCTTATGTGGTCGATTGATTAAGCACGTAGATGTCAAAATGCTCAGAGCAAGGTCTAGAATGCAAAGAGAGGAGAGAAGGGGCAGAACACTCGCGTGCTTTATAAGTGAGCACGAACCTCTCCTTTTATTGGGAAAAATTCGAAGAGTTTTGGAATAACTCGAACACAGAAAGAAATCTAGAAACTATTCTGGACTTAATATGTAGTCGGTTATATGCATGCAATGCAACATCCATGTCTTAATCCTAACATGTGAATTAGACTATGTCGGTGAACGTGTAATTTAGCATTCAATTAGGTAAAATAGGAATTTAGAAGGAATTATGTACGAAAGGCGAAGAAATCATACAATTTACAATCATTGAATAAAATACAATAAATTACAAAAGATTACAAAGGATATGGGGATCTATGTCGGAAATATACTCAAAAGATGAATTTGAATAAAAGTGAATAAATTAGAATGAACAGATTAGCAGCGATATTAGGAATAAGAGTCGATTAATTACATAACTAAACTACGTCGAAGAAAATCAGGGAGTTCATGGACAGAAACCAGATCGAAACAGGCGCAGTAGTGGCTGCGTCTTCTGGAAAAGGCACATCACTCTCTGCGTCTATTCTTGAGCTGGTTTCTCGCTCTGAAATCAGAATCACACTTAGTTAGTTTTCGTTGGTGAATTCAAGGTTTATTACGGATCTACAAGTCGAATTGAAGTGATTAATTGATTCATCATAGTCTAAATTATATCAAAGGCGGATCTAGAGACTAGATATGAATAGATCTAACCTTAAAAGACACGATTTGATTTAAAAGACGACAAAAACCCACTAATATTGATTGTTAGGGATCCAAGTCAAGACAAACTATGTAAATATGAAATTAGATTAAAAGACGATTTATAAGAAATAATAAAAAAAAACTAATAATGGTTTTGAAAAGCTTTGAGCATAAATCTGACATGAATCTTACATGATACAAAATACAAAATAAAAGATGGGATTATACACCATCAGACTTACCTCTTTGATGAAGACGAGATAAACTATGTTCAGGATTTAGCGATAGCTCGACTCGAATGTATGGAAAGTTCCCTCGTAAGAGGATCGAAAATCGATTGATTAATTAATTAGGTGTAGTGGTGAAATTGATAGGTCAATAATATAACAAGACAGGTACCCAGAAGGATCTGAGCTTATGTGGTCGATTGATTAAGCACGTAGATGTCAAAATGCTCAGAGCAAGGTCTAGAATGCAAAGAGAGGAGAGAAGGGGCAGAACACTCGCGTGCTTTATAAGTGAGCACGAACCTCTCCTTTTATTGGGAAAAATTCGAAGAGTTTTGGAATAACTCGAACACAGAAAGAAATCTAGAAAATATTTCGAAAACAGGAAAAACAAGCTAAGGAAGAGGCGCAACAAGCACTGCGTCATTTCCTAATCAGTTTCCTTTTTTGAACGAAAGATTTCCGCGTTTCCTTTATGGAATTGCGGTTGATTTCAAATTCCTTCTAAATAAAATACGGAAATATTTTACCAAGAAAGATAAGTTTTGAAATATTAAAATATCCGGAATATTCTCGAGCGTTCAGACTCAGTTTTAAAAGGCGGTTTACAGAAAATGAAGCGGTTTTCGACCCGGAGTCCAAATAAACTCTAATGACTGTTAAAACAACCGTATCGGTACGGTAGATGAGGACCAAGTGGTTGACACAAGTGTTTGAGCTATCAATTGACGATAAACTTACGAGTTGTCATAAATCGTTCCGCGTATCAAACATGCAGCCCAATCATCACTGGGTGGTTGGCGGAGGTGTAGAACCGAGGTATCTACAGAGCCCCCACATTGACTAAGGCTTGGACAAGGCAAAAGTCAAAGTATAGCCATCAGGTCAATCGAAGATTACAACCTGACGATTATGGCGACGCTAGGCGGTTCAAGGGATCTGAACCAAGGATATGTCGTGGGGAACATTTTAGGGTTTGTCGACCGTCAGGGAGGGTCGTTTAAAGTCCGTTAGACTACGTACGAAAGGTCGCTAGCCATAAGAAGGAGTCATACCTAAGCATCTTCTTTTGAGGAATGAGGTGCGATGTGAGGCTCGCCAGCCGCTAAAGGTAGGATGCGTAATGAGGCTCGCCAGCCGCATGGGATAAGGTGCGTAATAAGGCTCGCCAGCCGTTTGAAATGGTGCGTGATGAAGCTCGCTAGCCATTGAAAGGGCACGCGACGAAGCTTGCCAGCCGTTGAAAGGGCACGTAATGAGAATCTTCTTGCGTTTGTCCTCAGGCGAACTCTCGTTTGAATACAGCGTACGTGAGAATCTGTCTGTGTGTGTCTTCAGGCGTAATCTTGCTGGGAAAGATTTATTAAAAAGGATTTGGGCCTACAAGCAACAAACTTGTAATAACCAAACTCCTAAGTCGAGGTCTGTTGGGGATAGGGCGCATCAAGAGCTGCAACTCCGCTAGGGGGTTACTTGAAACCGCTTGAAAAATTGCTTCACATTGCTTGAAATTGCTGGGGATTGCTTAAAATGATCGAAATTGATGGGGCTTGTTTGACGTTGCTTGAAATTGTTGGGGATTGCATGAAATGGCCAGCAGTGAGGGACATAAGAGCTAGCGTTCTTCTTACGATATCTTTTGGAGGTCAAGGTGAAGGCGTCGAGCCCCCAACTTACCTCGAGGTGCTGGAGTACAATTTTACAATGATGGCTATTGCATAGGAATGCACTTGATTTGAATGCAGGTGGCACCGTCTTGGCACGTAGCATTATGGAGAGTGGCCAATCGACTGAGGCCTACAACCATTGAGATATTCGTAGGTGGCCGAGATCCACAGGTATGAACCTCTCATTTCTTGTTCATTTTGTTTTATTTTGAAGAGAACTAATTTGAAATGTGGGATTTCTTTGCACAGACTCTTGGAGCGCGAACTAGCATAGTCCCGGGAGGAGACAGCTTGGTTATGAGGATTAGTTTTCTTTTTTTTTTTGTTGTTGGTTTGTACATTTTGGCTTGTTTTTGTTCATCTTGGATTTTATCTCGGGCGAGAGCCTCCAGTTTTGAATTTTGGACTTTGTTTTGAATTGTAAATTTGGATTCCGGATTTTGGATTTGCTTTTGGCTTTGGCTTGGGCGAGAGCCCCCAGTTTGATGTACATGCTGGTTTTGATTGTATTTGATGGCCTGAGTGTTTTGCCGTCACGCTGCCGAAAATAACATCACATAGAAATCACACAAATTACATGTTTGCATATTGTTGGCCTAAATTGACGCAAAACGGAAGATTGGATTGAAAAACGCGGTTTTGTAAACAAAGAAATGTATATTTGTTGAAAATATGGAAAGAAAGAGGAGTGAAATGACTCCCCTGAATAAGTGTGCTCATTTGGCGGCAATGTCGAGTTGTGTCTCGAAAAGCGAACTTGACAAGGATTAGGAAATCCAGGATTGAAATCATTCTCTAAGCTGTCTTAGCACATGCTCATGCTTGCAATGGTGAGAAGTTGAGGATTTCGATGACATGGGGATATTCAAATGTCAAAATACAAGAGTATAGTGACGTTTAATCTTAACCAGCCACATGCCGGATTTATTTCGTGTCACATGAGCGGCACGTGGGCTACGCGAGGCACGTTACTTTGTTTGCCACCTGAGGATTTGAATGTGTTTTGCACTCTTTGCAGTAACAAGCTCTGCCAATTATGCAAAACTAATACTATAGAAGCAAAATACTTTTGTGACCGCATAAGCTTAGTGTAAATCTGTCGAATTCGTAGTTGCAAAACGAGGGTGAAAGGAAACAGAATGGAGTGAGAGGTTCTATGGTGTTAGAACACATTGGAGATCTGTGTTATCTCTCTCACTCACCTAGATGAATCAAAGGATCGTCCTGAAAGGTATGGAGACAAAGTAACTGTGAGTCAATTCGTCTGAAATTTGACAGCCTGAGAGATTTTGTTCTGTTTGTGGTTTTTTTACTGGAGAGACTTTTTGGTTTTTGACACTTTGTTTGTTTGATTTGAACTTGTTTGATTGGAATTTTTCCTATCTTTTCTTATTTTTTTTGGATTTGGATTTATTTGACTTTTGTTTATCTTGTCTCGTGAAATTATGAATATTTGAAACTTTTGATTTGGGGTTGTTGTGATTTTGTTTTTGGTTTGTATTTGTGAGAGTTTAGGCACGATTTCACTAAAAAAATGTTTTTATCCTCCGGTGGGGGTATCAAAATGTTTGTCATAGGATGCAATTACTAGTATTCATATAGGATCTGACGAATCGGGTAAAGGTTACCTAGAGACACGACGATTAAGGAATTTTCACACCACAAGATATGGACAAGGTGGTAAATGCACGCCCTTGTTAAGGCTTATTCTAAGAGGCCGAGTTATCTACACTAAAGAGATACGACCTAAGGTATTTGAAGTCTATTTTACTGGTTAAGGGTAAAAAGTAGAACAAGTGACTAACAAAATGTACATGTGCTCATTCATAACTAGAATGGTTCTATTTATTAATAAATGTTTAAAAAGTGAATACAAACGGCTGCTGGGATATACCCTAAGCTATGTTACTATTTGACACTAATTAAGCTAGGAGAAACAGAGGGATGAGGGTGACAGCAGGAGGAGATTCTCCAAGGACTTCAAACTCAGACTCCGACTCCGACTCCGACTCCGACTCCGACTCCGACTCCGACTCCGACTCCGACTCCGACTCCGACTCCGACCCCGATTCTGATTTGAATTTGTTTTCTTGTGGTTCTCTCTTGAACATCTCTTTTTCACTTTCTAACACATGGATTTCTTCTTCGACTGGGAAGATGAGGTGTGCACAATCCATGTTGGATTTTTCATATGTAATCGTTAGAATTTCAAGAGGATTGTTAGGCTTGCTTCCAGGAGGGATGGATAGAAGACCATCCTCAATCATATTTTGAATGACATGTTTCAACTTGTAGCATTTCTCTGTATCGTGTCCTTTGCCTCTATGATACTCGTAGTAAGCGTCTCCATTCCAGAACCTGGATTTTTTTTCTGGATCAGGAGTAGGTCCTATGGGTTGAACTTTGCCTTGTTGTATCAACCTTTTCAAGGCATTCGAATATGTGTCTCCACAGTTGGTGAGTTTTCATTGAGGGTTCTTCGTCTTGGACCTTTCGACAGGTTTGACCTCATCGGGTTTGTTGGTGGAGCCATAAGAACGACCCGTTGCGCCTTGATATTCGCAACCTACCTTTTTGGACAGGAGTCCCTTCCGGATGTCGTCTTCGATTCTTTTCCCTAACACGGTTATGTCTTTGAAAGATTTTATGTTTTGATATATGAGTTGATTTACATAAATATGTCTTAAATCGTCCAGGAATTTTTCTACAAGAGTAGCTTCATTTGGATGTTCGATAAGTTGTGTACTAGTTTTCCTTCGCTTACTTAGGAATTCAGTGAAGCCTTCTTTCTCATTCTAGGTAAGAACCTCTAGATTACGTTTATTGACTTAGGTTTCAACATTAATTGCGTATTGTTGAGTGAACTCAATTGCAGCATCATCCCAGGTTGTTATCTTCTCCTGATTTAAAGATTAGAACCACTTCTTACGAATGGAATAATTGAGAGATGAAGGAAAGATCCTTAGCAACATCTCAGGTTTGATGCCTTTGATAGTCATATAATTTTTGAAAGCACGAATGTGATTCAAAGGGTTCTCATGCCCCTTGAACTTCGGGATGTCAGTCATGTTAAAGTTGGTTTGCAATTACTCGTCCACCGCTTCATACTTGCGATTATTCTCCTCATAAGTGTCCTCCCCCTTAAGGTACATTAGTAGCTCCTCCAAGTATTGGAGGCGTTTTTCAGCTTCGGTAGGAACCGGATTGGGATTGACTTCTGTTATCTCACAAAACTTGGAAAGTCATCATGCACACTGTGAGTAATGTACGGAGGAGGAAGCCTAGTTTCTATGGCCACAATTCGATCTTCAATGGCATTGAGGCGAGCATAAGTTTGGTCTTCACTGGCTTGGAGATGGATAAGCGCAGCTAGGATTTGATCATTACCATTCTGGTTTGGTGCACGAATATTTGCTTGACTAGCTCTTGACATCTTGGAAGCTGAGAAAAGAGACAGGCGACGAATCAGAACACGATCGACCATTCTAGCACACTTACTCGAAAAGACTCGAGTGTGCCACTGTGTTAAAAGATTTTTTTTTTAAAAAAAAAGATAAAATTTTGAAATGTTTATACTAGGCAACCGTAGTGTAGTTGTAGGATTGTTGACTTTAAATGGAGAAATGATTTTGACTAGACTATTGGGCAAAGTTTTGACTCATATCGCGCTACTTTAGGCCACCTTTGAAAATGCTTTATAGTTTTAAAAAGGATTTTGATTTTGTAAAGTTCGTCATATTTTATTTATAAAATGGTGATCATGTAAGGGTTATACATATTTAAACAGGCATTATAACGGCATGCTGAGTGCATTTAAAAGGGTTTTGTCTTAAAGGGCGGGTTGCCATACCAAGCAATCAAACCCAGAGGGTCTGTTGAGAGGTACACGCCAAACATGAGTAAGGCTGGTTCCTAGTCCATTCACTTGAGTAGTGAAAGCCCTTGGTGCTAACATGAGTACACACCGTTGTATGGTTGACGTCAAACGCTATCCATCCTTAGGCCCAAATAAGAATTTGGACCGTCTAGATAGGACGATTGGTCGCAGGGTTGGGTTACGCCTAGGAAAACCGAATAAAACGACCTAGAAAGGTCGAGTAATGAAAACCGACAACTGTCTCATACATACTATATATTCCGTAATCTTGTTCAAGTTTCACCCTGGGTACACGTAAGTCTATTTTCCCCAGCGGAGTCGCAAAACTGTGATACACGGATTCACGATCCTTTCGAAACTGTGGTTCACGGGGAACCACCGATAGAGAAACGAGGGACAAGCGTAGAAATATGCATTTGTGGAGTCGCCAGCAACTTTTGTCGCAAGTTAGAATCGTTTGAATACTTTATGTCATGTCAACACACAAACAAATAATATGAACAGTAAGAACTCATTACCCTTAGCATTCTATGTCTAGAATGACTCTCGTGGATTGATAAGCGATATTTTGTACTAATTTAACCCCCGTTTTAGCTCGATTTCTATATGATTTTTGCACTTTGTTGAGTGATTAACGAGCTAATATTGCTATTCTAGTTGTTTTGCGTGTTTTGTCTCATTTTATAGGAAATGAAGCGGTTTTGCTATATTTTCTTACTTTATGGAGCAAAGGCACTAGAATACAAGTTTACGAGGAACCGATGATAGCAATTTCACGATTTGACTACGATTCCGCTACACCTTTCCTCAAGTGGACTCATCTTGGACTTTGACTTTGTTTCTCAAAGGAAAACATCAACCCAAGTCAAAGGAAGACTAGCCCAAGCCCAATTACGTGTTGCATTGACCAAGCCCAAGGCATAGGATTTCATGCCCAAAGACGAAATTGGAAGAGAAGAAAAATTTATCAGGGTTACATACCCGATCGGATTACCACATACCCGATCGGGTATGTCTGCTGATGAACGTCTCTTGGCTCTTCTTCTACCAAGCTTTAATGGAGTGTTTTATGGCTTTGTCTAGGGTACGAATTTGGACGAAATACAGCAGCTATGCAGCCCTATAAAAGCCAAGGATCATCACACACAATTAGACAACTTACAATTAGACAATAATACAATTAGCATACAATTTAGAATAATACAACACAATAGTTTACATCTTTCTTTCATAAAAATTTTAGATTATAGCTTATAGTTTATGCAATCTTAGACTATTTTTATAGCAATTTCCAAATATTTCTCTAGTGTTTTTATAAGCATTTGTCATTACATTGGGTTAGATATTTGTTCTTTGCTTTCTTTCTTACATAATTTGCATTCCAATCTCGGTAATTTTCTATCCTTTATTTACGCAATTTCCGACATCATTGTTTTCTCTTTATAGTATTTATGTTAGTTATATTGTTTTCATCATATTGAGTTCATGAATTATAATCTCATTAGTCTCGTTTTTATATTATTGTTAGTAGGAAATCCATGTAAAAGTAATCTAGTTGAAACCAAAATACCGTTTAATATGTCATATTTTAATTTGCCTAATCATATAATAATCATCATAGAATTCATCACTAGAATCATTATTAATATAATCACCTTAATCATTTTAGCACTTTTATTTCGTAGTTTAATATTGTTCATCATTTTTCTCTTAATTTATTTAATCACATAAACTGAATTTAGTATATTGTAAGATTATCATTATGTAAATACAATAAATAAAGTTGAAATATTGAAATGATTTGCTAGTTAAAATGAATTAAAAGAAGAGTCGATACCAATAGAACCACCTAGTTTGTTTCTTCCTTTGGTTGTGTCAAATTCTATAACTTTGTTTAGTGGCCATAAGCAATTGTTTGTATTAGTCAATTTCCGTCTTAGAAACGAGAGTTGGGATGGGAATTAGGACTACCAATAGGGGGTTAGTGACCTAACCAGGCTGAGAGGACGTTAGGACCCATTAAAAAGTCGGTACGAATCCGAGAGGAATATACCGCTACAAGGCTTAGACAATCGTAGTAATTCTAATATTGGTATCAATAAAGCTTTTAAATCATTTGACATGAATTTCTAATTCTCTATATCAATTTGATTAGATAGTTTATTTTATTGTTGTTTATTAAGTTTATTTTACCGTCATTTTTATTATCGTTCTTAGATAGTTTACTTTATTATCATTTGCTAGTTTATTAGTTTAGTTAGGTAGCTTTTCAATATTGTCAATTTAATTATCGTTCTTAGTTAGATTTAATTATTGTCATTTCCCTTCCCGTCAATTAGATTAGATTTATTTTTATTGCAATTTCCATACTCGTCATTTAAATATCGTCATTACATACTTGTCATTTTATTTCATGTTAGTAGTTTAGACAATCACCCCAAATGAATCAGACTTAAATGAAAATCACCTCAAAGCAATTCATAGTTAACACGTACTCCTTGAGGATCGATCCCTACTTCCCTAATTACATTCCTTATGTTGTTAGCCTAAGTGTGGGTAATTATTTTTGTATCGGGACTGCGACACAACCCGGTCAAATTTTGGCGCCGTTGCCGGGGAGCACGGTTTTGTTTATCTATGTATTGCTGATTTTTGTTTAACATTATACCATTTTTAGGTGCAACCGTACCTTAAAATCATTACTAACTTTCCTTTTTGTGTTTTTCTTGTAGGTTGACAGAAATGGTGCGAACAAAAGAAGATCCTAAGTTCCGGGATTTTGAACTTGCTAATGGGATCCTAAGGGTCCATATCACTCTAATTGCTCTCATAGAAGGAAAGCAATTTAGTGGTGAGCCAAATGAAAACCCAGCACACCATATCCAAACCTTTTGTGAGTTGTGTCAAACTTTTATGAGGGAGGGGATCACCCAAAACCAAATAAAAGAAACTCTCTTTCCTTTATCACTAAAGAGAGAAGCTAAATGGTGGTTCACCCGTCGTTTAAAAGATGTCACAAAACAAATGGAGTGGGAAGAGATCGTCATAGCTTTCCATCGTAGGGTTAAACCTCAATCCACCATGTCAAACCTATCAAGTAATTCAGAAAAAGAAAGTGGGGAAGGTTCCCAAAGTAATGGGGGAGAGCGAAAGAAAAGCCGAGTGGAAACCTCAAGTGATGTTGACCCTACCATTTCCTTAGCCTGTCCCGTTCCATCAAATGAAACCACCCCAAAAAGTAATTTATATCGTCCAAAAGTTTTTAACCCATTTACCTCACCAACAACCCCTTGTGAACTTTGTGGAGGAATAGGGCATGTACCTCAAAGATGTGGGAATAAACTCACACCATTAAACCCCTTTCACCCACAATTTCGCCAAACTCAACCTACTAATACACCTCATACCATTCTGTACTCATCCTTTCAAAATGATCAAGCAATAGCAAAAGTAGACTCCAAGTTGAGGGAATTGATCCAAGCACAACATAACATTTACTCATACTTCTTTTCTACAATATTCTCACTCAAATCAACCATTTTGTCTCTCCAAAAGAGAGTAGAAGAGTTGACCCCATCGATTTCAAGCCAAACCACCCAAGAGAGTGAAGAACCGTTAATAGTCACAATCGACATGATTAGTGACAAACCTTTTGATAGTCCTCTTGGGAATGGAAAGAGTAAGGAGCCCATCTTTAAGCTACCCCACGAACTTTGTAATAATCCTACACTAGCCAAACCAACCCGAGCCCCCACAAAAAAGGAGACATCCCGTCTCGAATCTTTGATCATGACTTTGATAAGAGCTCACGGTAAGTTAGAAGAAAGAGTTGAAGAAGTAACGTTGGCAAACGACAAAGCTTTTTCAAAATTGAAGGCAAGGATTGGTAAGACATTGCAAGATGTAGATACAACCAAAGATTTTCCCAAGGAATCTTCCCTTGAAGAAGGGAAGATTATCATTCCTACAAAGCTTAAAGATCCAGGTTGTTTTAATATTTCTTTCACAATGAGTCTTCATATGGTTAGCAATGCACTATGTGATTTAGGGGCCGCTATTAGTGTCATGCCCTTTTCCTTCTATCAAGACCATTGCCCGATGCAAATGAAGGTTACAAACACTAGCCTTCAATTGGCGGATGGAACTATGCATACTCCAGCAGGAATTGTGGAAGATGTCCCCATTCGGATTGGATACTTCCTTGTTCCCGTTGATTTTTATGTAATATTTTCAAAGAAGGGTAGAGATGACTATATTATATAAGGAAGACCTTTCCTAAATACGGTTGGGGCATGTATCGACGTGCAAGGAGAAAAGATCACTTTTGAAATGGATGGATCACGTGCCACTTTTGATAGAAAGGCGAACGTAGTGAGTGTAGGAGATGGTGACCTCAAAGCATTCAAAGCTTCGGAAGTCTACTTGGATGAGATTGCCATGGATGTTGGCAAGGGTAAATGAAAAAAATTCAAGGACGAAATCAAGCTGCAAAAGAGCACATATCCCTTCACAAGGCTTAAGGAGGGATAGAAATACAAAGTCTAGCATGACGGAGGCAACCCGTCTTTCTCTTTACTTTCTTTTATGCATTCTTTATTCCACTAATTAGACAATGTTTGATAATTTTGTTTTGGACTATTTGGACACTCTTTTTTAATTTTTGGGTTGTAATAGTTAGGAAACAATTTTCGTTTTACTTGTTATTTTCATTTTTAGAAATGCATGCTTAGTCGATAGTTTTGCGTACCTAGAACTGGAGGACCTATTGAGATGAAAAGGAGCTACCCTTGGCCCATGTTGCCAAGTCCATTAAGGTTAGTAAGTATGTTCAAGGCCATATCCAAAAGGTAAGAGCAAGTAACAAAGAAAAAAGAAATAGAATCTGGATCAGCACACTTCCCCGATCGGATTGATGTATACCCGATCGGGTAAGTTGTCTGATTCGAGTTTTGTTCTATTTTCTTCTACAAAACCAACTTGCTACCCTTTGCTTGCTGCCATATTCCCATGTTCTTCAACTTCAAGCTCAAAATCTCTCAAACACCTTCATTTCTTAGTCTTTTCTTGCAAAATTTGTCACCATAGTTCATCCAAGGCAACATCTAAGCATTATCAAGTAAGTTAATTCTACTTTAGTTACTTCAATCTCTCTATTTTTCAGAAATCCAACATGCACAAACCCTAACCCAAATTTGGGGGTTATTGATTTTACTTGAAAAACTTGTTTAAATTGGATTTCTAATGCTTCTTACATGATATAGAGTGAATGTTAGTGATTAATTTGTAAGCTTACTATGATTTTAATGCTCATATGCCAACTAGGATACTCATCTTTACTTTACGCCAAACACTCATGCTTAATGGTAGTATAATGCTTGAATTCATGCTTTATACTTTGAACTTATGCTCTTATTGTGTTGTTTTAGCATTACTATCTTTAAGTAGTGCCCAAAACTCATGATTTAAGTGTAGTGTTGCACAAAATCCTAGTGAAATATTGTTATGCTTAAGAACATCAATTTGTGCTCAAAAGTAGCATGATAGTGTTTCACTTAGGAAATTATACTTGAATTTGTGCTTGAAAGCCTAGTATTATAACACTTATGCTATCAATTTGTGTTTATAATGAAGTGTTCTAATACTAGTTTATTATAGCAAATGGCACCTACAATAAGGAGATCAAAGAGAGCAAGAACCACCAACCAAGGAGAAAGTAGTAGAGCCCATGAAGAGGACATAGAAATGTTAGAAGCCGACGATCAAACCGAAAATCAAGGAGGTGCTATGCATGATCCCGACTTTCTGTATGTGGATTTTTAGTTCCAACAAGCAATGGCAAAATTGGTGTATTATCAAGAGCAAGGGTATGAGAGCTACCAAATTCCTTGATGTTTTTTCTTTAAGGCACATGAAACTTTATGAGCATGTCAAGGCATTATTTAAAGGTCTAGGAATGAATGCTAGTATGAACTTCAATTATAAGACCTACCCTCAATTGACCCTTGAATTCTTGAGCTCATTTGAGTTGCAAAGATCTAGGAATAAAAACTCTATGCCTCATGTCCGGTTTCGATTATTCAATGATGACTATAGTATGGACTTAGGGACCTTTGCCGGCCAATTCGGTCTCACCTTTGAGGATACTGTTACCTCACCTCCCGAAGGCTTTGATATTAGCCATGTTTGGAACACCATTTCTACTTACCCTGTCTCTCGTTGGGACCATGTCCCACACCAACACATCCACCATCCCGCCATTAGAATCTGGCAAAGATTCATGGGATGGACCTTCTTGGGCCGTGATGAGCCTCATTTGGTGAGACGGGTGGAGTTAGATATTTTAAGAGGGTTCTTGAATGTGAATGGTGATGAATCATGGTCGATTAGCATTCCTTACTATTTTGCTGTTCAGTTGACTAAAGCCACTAATCCAAAGAACACTAGCATTGTTTATGGAGGCCTTATCACTCACCTTGCTATGCGATTTTGTGGTTTTAACCAAGCCACCACTGACCTCCATGCATTGACTACACCTCCCACCGAGATGGGAAATGGGTTGGATTATGATTATTTTGTTCAGATTAATTGGTTTCGTGTCTCTCACCCCCATATGATTTGGAGGATAGCTGGCCGTGATTCGGTCAAGTTGACCGCTGAGGTAAACCAGATCCCATTGCTTAGGCAGCGTCCTCAACTACAGGAGGGTGAGGCCATCTTACCCCGTCCCACTTATTTTCTTCATGTTGGGGATATTACCCCCAATGACCTCCCTGTTCAGATTAGATCCCACCGCCCTGAGGTAGGATCATCCTCTCAGTCGACCCATGCTACGGGCGACGTGACTGCCATGTTTGAAGCCTTGACCTTGTCCATTAATAGAGTCCAGTCCGACCAGCAGCTTGCTCTGCACCCCATTTATGACCACTTTGCGAGGCAAGGTGTGATTAGACCCGAGGGTGTTGGAGCCAGTGTCCTCCACAGTTAGTGCAATAACATAAATAAATCTATGTAGGTTCACAGGGTATACTTTGTATAATAATCAGTTGATTAACGTTTATCAATAACGTTTGGCTTGCTAGATAAGTTTGACGTTATTGTCATACAGATGGCGGTGATCAACTGGTCCCTAAAAGTCACACCTAAAGGATGTGTTTGAGAGATGTGATTATTTAAGAAAATAATCATATTGATGCCCTATTATATGACTAAAAGGTTAGTCAGTGTATTTGACTAAAAGGTTAGTCAATGTGATGATGAGACGATTATTTAATAACGATTAAATAAAGTTAGCTGAGAGGAATTAACTGAAATTCGTAAATTGAATATAAAATGTTATATTTAATTGTTGTATATAATGTAAGCTAATTAAACATAAACCGTTATATTTAATTGGAAAATTATAAATATACGGATATTTATAATTAACGATGTATTATAATATCGGTCCATGTAAAACGACGATTATAATATATTACATTATATTGGAAGCTAAAATGACCAAAAACGAATGTATCCAGATACACTCGGTTTTTAGTCAATGGGTAGTTATTTGAGGAGACTAAATCTCCTCATATAAAAGAACCTAGTGGAGTCGTGAGAAAAAGGGTAAGGAACCAGGAAAAGAAAATTCTAACCCTAATCTATTCTTTTCTCACTGGGTGCCTCCATCTCAACACAGATCACAGAAAGAAAAAGTTAACAGTAGCTTTTTCACAAAACACAAAAACAAAAGGTTAACAGTAACTTTTGAAAACTTCTAGCAATTCAAGGGCATATCTCATACAGTCTTGGGAGCAACGATTAGGAGGATATCTACTTTGATATCTCTGTTCTTTACGCCAATTGCTAGGACCGGAGGTTGATTTCTAAATCTATACTCTTATTCTTGTTTTCGTTTATGACTAGTATAATCAAGTTATTACTATTTCGTTATAATCCTATCATAATTGTATTGTGGTAATACCGATTTCCCACAAGTGGTATCAGAGCATAGGCCACGAAATTGTTTTAATTTGATTTCATAAACCGAAACTGTTTATGCCGCTGTGTGTTTGACTCGATCGAGGACTTTAGTGTCTCGATCAAGCAGTTTTTGTGAGTTTTTGGTCGATCGAGTACCTGTGTCTGCTCGATCGAGCAGTTTTCTCAAAGTTTTGGTCGATCGAGTACCTGTGTTCGCTCGATCGAGCAGTTTTTCGCATTTTTTTGGTCGATCGAGTGATGTTTATACTCGATCGTGGTCCCTGTTTGTCGACTAGGAATAATTAGTCGATCGAGAGACTTTATTGTTTAATTTCTTCTCGATCGAGTACTTTACAGAATCGTATTTCCTTTCGTATTCGTTTTCATTTAGATTTATTTTGTTATTTTAATCTGTTAAAATAACATACAATAGATTTGTAGATGTTTTAATTTAATAAAGAATTGATTAAAATGAAAATGGAAATGATGTTGAATGAGTTTATCATTTGAAAGGATATTAATTTTTCCCTATTTTGTCGATAAGGACCGTTTTGCTGAAGAAAATTTTTTGGCGAAAAATTTATGCTAAAAAAAATTTCTGTTTTTTTTTTGCTGTATTCAAAATGTTTGGGCCTTTAATTGTACATTATTCGGATTGTGTATAATTAATGTGAATCAGTTCACATATGCTTAATATCTTACATTTTAAAGCAGTTTGAAATGTTTAGGATAGTTCATTTTATCTGTAAAATGAATCGAGATTGTAATTGATGTGGGTAATTACAGAATTACCACATAATTATAATCTATGTTAATAGGGTGGTTTGGATAATAAAACATCGTAATAACTGTATTATGTCTTGTATGTTTTATTTTAGTTGGTGCTTTTATAATGTTTTTGGATTGTTTGAATGAATTTTTTATCGTATTTTACAATCAGTTGTAACTTAGTGTGGCCTTAGTAGATTGTGTTACCGTAATGATGGTAACATAGTCTTGGATGTAATTTGAGATCTTGAATCTCTATTTTTTTTAGTTTTGGGTTTTGAAATTAGATTGTAGTAAATAGGATCAATGTAATTTTATTTATTGTAATTTCAAAGAAGACTAAAGATGGAGATTGGAGCTCACTCCCGCTACATGGACCAAGAAGGGTGATCAAGTCAAGCTTCGAGGGTCCAAGCAGTTGGATTCCAAGTTGTATTTCATTCTTTTTGGTAGGATAGGCCACACTAGGACATGTTTTTCTTTTACGTTTTTCATTCTCGTTTACTTTCCATCACATGATAGATATAATTGCATCATATTCCGCCTAAACCAAACCACCTAAACCTAATAAAATGCATGTAAAATGATTCATATAGGTTGAATATTTTTATTCATGGACATACAGATGTCACTCGCTTTTAGGGCCATCACCTTAGTTAAATCATTCTCGAGTTGCTAGACATTCGTTCACTTAAAATGAATTTAAGTTAAGATGATGGGACCTTCCCCTATAAATGAAAATTGAGACTAGTCTTTATAGAGAAAACTACTATGAGCCCCTTCTTCGTCGGAAGTCATAATATGACCCCTTCTACGTTGGGTAAGTAGTGAGTGTTGACCTATTTTATCTCAACATTATAGTACGAGTAATATCTCGTGATTATGATGGACTAAAGATAGAATTTACAGAAATTTATCGACCATGAATTCTAAAAGTAGAATTAGCCAAGAGGTTGGCTTATCAATTTACAGAAATTAGTCTTGGGATCATTTATATAATTCTTGAGGGAGGTCAATTGTATAAATGCACGAGTCATCGAATTAAACAGTTTTTTCATTAGACTCAAAATTTAAAACGATGAAACTTATCATATTTATTTTCTTTTTCCACAGTCATATATTCAGATATAAACTGCTAATAACAAATGGCTGGCCATACTGATGACCCAATGCCAAGTGCCACGCTCGGACGTGAGTCCTGGCTTAAGATGTTCATGGACACTATGAATCAGTCAACGCGACTGAAGAATAACGGGTCCAACTTTGCGGACTGGGAGGCGGCATTACGGAATGCGGCCATTGCTGACGGTAAGCTCAAGAACTTGACTGAGCCACTACCGCCAAACCCAGGCCCCAATGCAGGAGCAAATGAATCACTTGCTTATAGTGATTTCGTAATGGAGGCGGGTGCGATAAAGAACGTACTCATCTTTTCAATGGAATCAAATTTGCAAAGACGATTCATTGCCCATGGTGCGAATAAGATTTTCACCACGCTCTCTAACGATTTCTCGAAAGCTCCGAGGATCGTTAGCTATGAGCATACCTGTCGCTTCTTTGAGGCGAAACTCCAGAAGGGCCAAGCGGTTAGCCCACACATTCTTGATATGATTGAGAATGTCGAGAAACTGGAGGCACTTGGTTGCAAATCGATGAGAAGATCTTCAAGACCGCGCGGTCTTTCATTCACTTCATGATGGTTTTGCCCACTTTTCAAGGGCAAATTACTATATGAAATGA
>JAIUZE010003291.1:0-14498 GCA_022085475.1 Heliosperma pusillum | reverse complement strand
TTGTCTTAGTCTACAACTTTAAATGATTATACTATAAAAATAGCAAGTATGTAGTACTAACCATAGTTATATACTTATATTTTGATTGTTTGAAAATAAGAATTAAAAATATTTTTCACTCATTTTCTCTTAACCATTGTAACGTCGAATAATATAAGAACAATTTAAATGAGATTGTAATAGATAAAAACATCGACATTCATTCACCATTCTCACTTTACAAAAATCACAATTATAAGATATTTCACTACTAGTATTAAATCTGTACAAATTTGCACATGATTAAATATTTAACACAAAATTGTACAGAGTACATAGTTATTATGTAAAGTATTAATCACTATCATTGAGTATAAGTCAAGCAAATTACATAATCTACAAACATTTTTAAAAAGTTGAGAGACCCGAAATTTCCCACCATTAATATAGTAAAATAAAATAATGCTATTTATTGTAATTAATAATAAATAAATCCAGCAAGATGACAGAATATTTTTTTATTCATCATGTTAATGATCAATAAATCACACAGAATAATATAATTTTCACCGTACAGAGTATTAGTTATCATATATAGTAATCTATGACTAATTAATTATCCCTTTTATAATTCAAAATTAAAACTTTTTAATTATATAATCAGCAATTTTCACACTTGTAACTTTTAATATACCGTGTTACGTAAAGGCTTATTGTGAAACCTCACATTAACCTGTCTTAAACTTGCGACGGGTTGCCCCGTCGCAAGTGAGACTTGCTAATGAAATAATGGGTACGTCAAGAAATATTTGGATAGAGACTTGCTAATGAAAGTAAGTTCTCATTAATTAGTGTAGTTTGGAGAGAGAGTAATTAATTCATTTGGAAAAGTGTGGGTTCTACTTGCAAAAAGGTGAAAAAATGTGAATATTTCTCCAGCCAATAGAAGCCCTCTAAATGTTTCCTCTTTTATATACTAATTTTAATCTCGTGCATTTTAGTTCAACAATTTCAGTAAATACATAGAAACTTAAAATACAATTCCACAAAATAATATGCAGTACATTGCAATTTACGAACTATCAATAAAAAAGGCACATGTATATTCATGAATTACGATAAACTCGAATAAAAAATTTAATATTTTAAAATCTATCGGATCCTAAAGATAATACATATGTATATCATATTAGATCATTTAAAAATCATGGACAATGTAAAACTATGATTAAAGTTAATAGTAATTTCGATATTTAGAGCTTATCTAGTAAAAACATGTTAAATAAAGTTTTTGACGTATTAAAGGACAATGAGGCGTTTTATAAACTGACTGTCAAAAGAAAAGCAATAGGTCTTTCTTATCCGTCTTAAAAATAAAACAGGTCAAATAACACCTCACTTGCATAGTAGAGACAATTTTTTTGGCAATCCCAATGCATTATTTTTCCCCCTTATTGAGTGACACTTGACTCGTCTTAAGACTAAGGGGATATACCCGTCTTAAATGAGAATTTGTGAAAGACGAAATAAACAACATAACAATGTACATTTAACATAGACGAAAAATGCAAATAACCCGATATATCATCCGCCTAATTCCAACTACGAAACCCATCCAACTAACACGGACCAAATATATGTTACTGTAAAACAAAAAAACATGAATGTCAAAAAATAGGTCAAATTAACATTATATAAGCCTAGCAGTCCATATCCATTTTAACCCCTAACCCTAAATAACTTTTTATACCCTCTCAATAACCTCTCTTCCAAATCATGCCATACTCATATTATGACAATTACATGATTGTGGCTCTTCTCTCTAATTCTCATCTAACTCCTATAGCCCTATGTACATATCCCCGTCATTGTTTTTTTTAACAACACCCATCATTGTTATGTAATCAAGCATAATTAATTAATTAAAAAATATTTAATCTATGTGAAGTATTATTATTCTCCGGTAAATATTTTTTTTTCTCCTATACATGTTCTTTGTACACTTGACATTCTTTTTTCTTTCTATTCTACAATTATCAATGTACGGAGTACAATATAATTTCTGGCAAAAATGATCAGTTTTTTTGGCTTTAAATGCTAGAAAATATTTTATTTAGAATATACACCTTTTAAGGATTATTTTTCACTATGACTTATGATTTGATAGGTTATATTTTTTTTTTTTATGTATTTTAGTCAGATTGTAGCTTCTTAGAAAAATAATAATTAAATTATTTTTCCAAAGAGAGATTATTTATTAAGTACCAAGAATTTTAATTTTTTTTTTAATTGTATTATTTGGACTTTGTTTTGCAGGAACATTTTAATTGTATTATTAATTTTTTTTAATTGTATTATTTGGTCTTTGTTTTGCAGGAACATTTTAATTGTATTAAACATTGTTATTGTTTTTTGGACTTTGTTTTGCAGAAATATTGTTATTAGAATAATTTTTATTTTTCATTTTTTTTATAATTAGGTTTTCATAGACTTTGTTGTTGCTAGAATAATGTAATTTCAAATTGTATTATTTGGACTTTAGTATTTCATGAAAATGTTTTTTTTAAATTGGGTTTTTATATAAACGACTAATTCTACTATATAGTATCATAAAATCATATATTATGTAAATTATGTAAATCATACTATAAGTTATGTAAATAATCTAATCTAAATTTGTAAATAAGGGAATCAGAATTTGCAAGAGTGAGGAGATAGAGTAATTAGTCTTTTTCTTTGTATGTGGGGCCCGCTGCAACTTTTTCTCCCTAAATCTTAGCCACCAATCAGAAACTCTTAAATGTTTCTGCTTTATAGACTAGTAGATTTGGTAGTCAAAATACAAACAAAATATAATTTTACCTTTTTCTAACCGACTCATGAAAAATATGAGAAAAACTTTACTTAGGTTGTTAATGTCAATCCTAAAAATTTCACGACCCATTATCAATTAATGAATACATTAAAAACTTCCCAAAACATTGTATCAATATTAAAAATATATGAGACTAAAAAGTTAAGGTTAACAATAATTTGAGCACTTCATCAACATTCACCATTGTGAAGAACGGACAACACGATACAAATGCTTGTTAGATTCTTCTCTGTTCTACTTTCCCTCTTATCTCTTCATTTTCCTTCGCTCATTGGACTATAACCCGCTATAAAGAAAAGATAGGAAAAGATTTTAAAATCAATAAAATGAAAATAAATAGGTAAGGAAACATAGTTCTCCGTCATTTTTTTGGTAGCAATGTGTTAAATTTTTTTATCAATTGATCTTATTTTATAGGTAAACTAGTTTAATTTCCCGTGAAAAATCACGGACTTTTCCAATTCTTTATTAATAGATGTTAAAAAGAAATTTACTACGTTTGTAGTGGTTTGATATTCACAATTTTCTTTAGTGGTTTTTACTATTGCATCCTCTTTCTATTATTTTCATTTAACTTTGATTTTGTAGCCGAATAATACCGTTTTGTTCGTCTAAATGATATTTTTCTTTGTTTATTACAACTTTAAATGATTATATTATAAAAATATTAAGCAGTATTAACCTTAGTTATATACTTATATTTTGTATTTTTGAAAATTATAATGATACTTCAGATTTAAAATATTTTTCACTCATTTTCTCTTCAACGATGTAGCATTGAATAAAATAAGAACAATCTAAATGAGACGGTAATAGATAAAAACATCACAATATAAATGCAACATTCTCACTTAAAAAAAAAATCAAAATGATAAGATATTCCACTATTTGGTATAAGTAAAAAAAATGATAAAATTACCTTTTTCTAATCGACTTCATGAAAAATATGAGAAAAGCTTTACTTACACTAAACTTGCTTTGTTAATACATATGTATTATGTTGTTAGGGTCAATCGTAACAAATTCACTACACATTATCAAATAATAAATACATTAAAAACTTCCCAAAACATTGTATCAACATTAAAAATATGAGATTAAAAAGTTAAAGTTACAATAATTTAATCACTTTATCAACATTAAACTATGTCAAAAAGTAAGAATACGATACAAGTGCTTGTTAGATTCTTCTCTTTTCTTCTAATTTGTCTCTTTTCTATTCAATTTTCTTCGCTCATTTGATTATAACCCATTATAAAGGAAAGATAGGAAAAGATTTTCAAAATCGAACAAATGAATATATATATAGGTAAAGAAAATAACTTCTCCGTCATTTTTGTAGGAATGTGATAGATTTCTTATCAATTGATCTTATTTATAGGTAAAATTTGTTGAATTGGTTTTATAACAGCAGGATATGAAAAGTTTATTATTAAAGTGGGACAATTATGATTATGAAATAGAGTAAGGTTTGGGAGAAGAATATTTAAAACTTAACTATTATATTGATTAATACTTTGCCTTTTTGTATCCCATTTTAAATTCTTTTTTTATAAATGATTTAAGATAGTGAATTTGAGATCATGAAGTGGAGTAATGTTTTGGTAGATGAACATATATTAGTATATTAGATGGACATTTAAATTTTTGTATAAAGCTACAATTTTTAAAATTTTATTTTTTAAATAATGATGGATGACGTGACATACTCTAAAAATATAGAAAAGGTGAATCGTGAAAGGTAAATGCTTAGTCTAGCCTTTTTATATTTTATATAATATAAATTTTCCAAATATTTTTGTTTTAAAAAAAAAAAATTATTTCAATAAAACCTTAAAATAATTTAGGATTTCAATAAAACCTTAAAAATTAACCATAAATATTGCGTATATAAGAAATTTATAAAACACCATTACTTAATTTCTTAATATATTGTAATAACTAATAATTACATGTACAAAATTTTATGAAAGGTAAGTATAGAGGGCTAATAATTACATGTACACCATTACTTATGACGATAGGAATATGTACATTATATTTCAGCTGATGGAGGGGAAACTTTTTGTAGTGTTTACATGTGGAACTTATGTTGATATCTTAATAACTAAGGAAAACAAAAGGTTGGTCATAAACTAAGGAAACGGTTGTAGTTATGGAAGTGAGTAAAAGCGTGGAAATGGAGGGCTAACACTTAAGAGTATGGTAAGATAGTGTTTAATGTTTATTACTCATAAATTTTTGCCGAGAAAATGAAAAGACTATTGCCCTCTATAGTTTATTTGTATTTATTTTATTTTGTTATTAGAAATCTTATTATAGATAGGTTTGAGTAAATTTCCATCTTGCAAAGATTGTGCCACGTGTCGCTCTATTAAGTACTCAACTTGCCTTTTTATATTATTGTAAGATGTGGTGAATTGGTTTTATTACGGCAGGATATGAAAAGTTTAGTATGAAGGATGGAGAATTTGTGATTATGAAGTATAATAATGTTTGGGAGATGGAGGCTTACAATTTAATTAGTATATTGATTAATAGAAAACTTTACCTTTTTGTATTCCATTTTTAATTTATTTTTTAAAAAAAATTGATTTAAAGAGGGAGAAATTGTGATTATAAAGTTGAGTAATGTTTTGGGAGATGAAGGTTTACAACTTTATTAGTATATTTGATTATTATTGTGCATGTATTTTTAATTATTTCTTTTAAAAATTTTAATTTATCATGAAATTGTAGCTCGTCATGTGTCATCCTATTAGCTACTCAATGTAACCTTTTATGTTATTGTATATATATATATATGTATAGATTACAAAGAGTTGGTAATGAAGATGTAATAATGGGCATCAATTAAAATATTTAATTTGAAATTCTTTTTTTTTTTTTGTATTTTGTTAAGGTATACAAAAAGGCAAGAGAAAATGAAAGTACAATAATTATGTAGGTTTCTTATTATTTATTGTTAATTATAGATATGATATGTGGCAAGAAGTTGAGACGTGACACGTGTCACTTCAATGGAGGCTCAACAAGCCTTTTTATATTATTTTAAGATATTCAACTTTTAATTAACTTCCTTCTTAAAGAATTTGAAAAGGGTAAAGTCATTAAGCAAATATACTAATTAATGTGCTATGGAAATTGTAGTGAGGTAAATGAGCAAATATCAAGGGGAAGAGACATAGTATGGGGAGTATTTAATGGTGTAGCAAATACGTATTATAGATATTAGGACAATTAATGATAGGTTAATGAATATTTAATGGTGTAGCAAATTTTACTTTTCTCCTAATTTCCTTGGGCTTTGGTGTAGCAATTGCCACACCAATGACATACATGGGTCCGCCCCTGAGTATAAGTGGCATTTGTTTGGTTATGTACTTATGTCCTCAGTCCTATACTTCTATGTAGGGCTGAGCAAAAATATACGATACGGTTTTATTATACGTATCCGATATAATATACGGTTTCAATTATACGGATTTCCGTATATCCGATACGAATTTCCGTATATACGATACGGTTAATAAAAAACCGTATCGGATACGTATCGGCAAAATTTGAAACCGGATATACGGTTTCCGATACGGTTCCTATTTTTAATATAAAATATAAAAATAAAATCATAAAGCCACTAAACGTCGAGTATATCCGTGACTCAATCTTCTTACTTTTATACATTTTTAAGTTATTTATTCTTATAATATGTGATATTCTTTTAACTTATTAAGAAAAATCATAAAATCACAAAAAAATTAAAAATAAGACATAAAATTTTACATAATTAAATGAAAAACCGGATACCGGATATACGGTTTCCGAATATACGGAAAAACCGGATATACGGTTTCCGGATATACGGAAAATCCGTATCGGATAAGGATACTCAAAATTGAGATTTTTAAAACCGGATATCCGATACGGTTATCGAATATCGGTTTTGCTCACCCCTACTCCTATGTACCTTCTCGCTGTCCAAGACAGCAATATGTAAGAATTTTTTTAAACTTTTTCTTTTTGTCGCCCGAAAATTAATAATGTCGCCCGTGTCAATTACGAAATATCGATTTTTAAGTTTTATTTCGTAAGTCTGGTTATTTCCCTCCTGCTTAATTTTTATTATTGCATTATGAATTCTGAATCCTTTCCCCTCGTATTTTTAGATCTAGTTAGAGCCATGCGTAGCTAAACTCATTCTAGGGCTAGGGACGTAATCGATACTTAAGGGAATTAGTTTAGTCAATTAAATCGTTATATTGATTTCTCTAGTTTATTTCATTACGTTAAATTATTTGTGGCCACATCTAGTTGACGTTAGCGTGACAACCTTTTGAGACCGATCCAGTAATCTTGGTAAAGACGACTAAACCATAAAAGGTATTTAAATAGGCAGGCCGACCAAATAGGCAGGCCACATCTAGTTGACGTTAGCATCCTCGTTCGTCATCAACTTTTCAGTCATCGTCCAACACTAGCATTAGGAACGACATTACTTGTAGTGTTGGACGATGACTGAAAAGTTGATGACGAACGAAGATGCTTTCGCCGTGCGTGCTCTACCCCCGATAAATTGCGTGTAGTAGAATTTCGGGGTCGACCCCGACGAGTCTCCACCACCTCAGGCTCTAAAACAACCTCATCTTCAGGATGTAATTGTCTAAAAGCACTATCTATTATACCTCTTCTCATAGACGGGTGAGCACGACGAATTTGTTCAAACAGGTCTTCGAGCACATCATTATCAGTACTTTGCCTATTGGTCGAATCAGTGTAAACTAGTGTACTCCAAAACACGTGGAGATCATCTACATGAACCTTTCGCTTCTGGACAAATAAAGTATGAAGTTGACAAGCACATAATAACCCATGTGTGCCCCTAATAGCACACCCACACCTCTCATACAATCCTATACCTAATTTTTCACCCCGATAAAACTCATTCTGCATAGATATTATAGCATTAATCGATACTCTCCCCCTCAACAATGAAAACAAAGTGCCATAGTTAACATGTGAAACAACATGTCTACTAAGGGATGCCTCCAGGGACTTCCTAATCTCACAATGTTGTCCCTCAATCATCGCATGAGCCCGTTTCCACATACTATCTAATGCAAGAGTTGAACTTCCAAGCCAATCCTTTAGCGTAGCGTGAGCAGACTCAACCCTTGACGTAGCCGTATTGCCAAAATGATAGACCTTGTTACTATAACACCTAGCAAATTTTGTGATATGAGTCATCCATGTATCCTCCAAATACTTAATGAAGAAAGGCCTATTCGAAAACTTGGTTTTCAGTTCTTCCCATTCTCTAAAGCAACCATACTCATCACTTGCTTCAATAACCTTACGCCACCTTCCATAAGTTATCATTTCCCCAAAATCTCTATTATAAAAATTAGTAGCCTTTGTCTCCACAGCATTATAAATGTGGAAGGTACACAACAAATGATGAGAGTCTGGAAAAACCTTCGGGATAGCAGCAATCAAACCTCGCTCATGATCAGTCACAATAGCATTAGGAACGACATTATCATTGAACATTGACTTCAACCTCTCTAAAACCCACGTATAATTCTCAGTCTTTTCTTTTGGTACTAAGGCATATGCAATGAGGAAATTTTTACCCACAGGTGTGACACCAATTACTTCAACTAATGCTAACCCATATTGATTAGTCTTGTAAGTTGAATCAATAAGAACAACATATGGCCAAGCATGTAACATATTTAAAGCATGAGGATGAGCCATAAAAATGTGGGTAAGATGATTACCAGTTTCACCGTTACTTATAATATGTCGTATGTACATGTGATCTGAGGCTAAACGCAACATATGCTGTGCACGATTTCTCCCTCCTCTTTCCTCCTTGCTCAGTCTAGCATTGTGGTTATAAATTTGTCTCATGACCGGTAGAGGTTGATTAGGATACTTGATCCAAATCCAAGTCTAACCTTTGCGGGTTTCACTTGTGAATTTCGCTGCTCTTTAAGAAACTTCTTCTGTTCATCTGAAAAAGCTGTCATACGTCTATGACCATCAAGATACACCTCAAGCCCGTGGTTATGATATCCACGAATTGGAAGTATTTCCCAATTACCCTCACCCCCCTCTGTTGCCTTAATGAGAAAAGGACATTGACACCGTTTTGTGGTGGTATTTTTTTCGAAGCCCCGTTTGCATTTGCCTTTTTATTACGAGTACCGCCTCTGTCACACCGAATATAATTATAAGAGAAGGCATTGTCATTACCCGGATGATAGCTTGACTTAACAATGTTAAAACGATTTTGTTGCGCCACCTTAAGACAGTAATTAAAAGCTTCCTCAAACGATATAAATGTACGTCGGCATGTAAACTTGTCCGAATAATCAACACCGTCTCCGTCTTCTAATGGATCCTATAAAAAAATAGAAGTTTAAAAACAATATATAACGAAATAATTAATTATAACAAAAATAACGAATAATTAATTATAATAAAAATAATGAAATAATTAATTTTAATAAAAATAACGAAATAATTAATTATAATAAAAATAACGATTGTAGGGTTTCATGTCAATTACACGATATCGCCACGGCCTTATCATGTGATGTAAACGACAGCACCATGGGCGGCTCATCTAACTTAGACGACACTACTGTGGACTGTTCATGTAACGCCCTGGCCACCACCGTGGATTGTTCATGTATCTCAGGCGACAACACCGTGGTAGGATCGTGTCAGTTACACGACACCACCGTGGTAGGATCGTGTCAGTTACACGACACCACCGTGGCCTGGACATCTAAACTACACGAACAACCAACGGCCATGTCGTGAATTGTACCGGAATGCGAGCGGAGCCCTCCGTCCCCACCATCAGGTCCCCTACTACCCAGTGACCGGAGGCGGCAACCCGCCGGCTAAAGTTCTATCCAAAGTTCAGTCCAAAAGTTCAACTAAATCCAGAATTACGTCCTCTATAGTCCATCCGCATAAATCATAAATTGCTAAATAAGAACGTAAATTGAAGAAAGTGTACAATCAAATCAATTAATTTACCTCGTTTATAGCTTGTGAATTGCCGTCGTTCATGATTCGATATTTTAAGTTATGAAATTAAGTTTGGAAGTAAGGAGGAGATATAATTAGAAAGTCATAAATAAGGGTAGAATTGGAAAGTCAATGCTAAATTTGGGCGACACTAAGTAAAACACGGGCGACAAAAAGTAGCTCCCTTTTTTTAGAAGAATAACAACGCGAAAATGATGATGTGCACTTAGTTTTGATACATAGTTTGAAACCCGACCGATTTTGTTAGATAGTTCGGGTTTCACCTCCATTTAAGACAAAATCATTATTTTGTGCAACAGAAGTTCTTACAAATGCAAATTGTTCTTAGTTTTGTTAAACACAAGTACACAACCAACCAACATCTTGACATTTTTACAAATTGTTCTTAGTTTTGTTTTGAGGAAGGTCGATCACAAATGCAAATTAATCGCAAATTAATACCATCAAAACTCCCAACATCCTTAAACTATCACCATAATCATAATCATAATCATATTCACTTCTGCAACTCCATTAATTTGGCTCAAAACCCTCCAAAATCTGTACCTCTTCTTGTCTCCTTATCAATCTCATCAACCTTCATACGTCGTAAAACCACCATGGTAACCTCCATTAACGCCACCGCAACCGGCAGCGCGTTTACTACACTCGCTCATAGGGTTACTTTTGAGAAAGAGATTAAAAAGAGTAAATTTATTGCAATTGCTTCCCCCATTTTTAATGAACTTTCTGCTCAATCTTTTCTCTCCGAGGTTTTGCTTTTCTTTCTTTTTTTATGGTTTTTTAGGTTTATTCTGTTATTTGTAGGTGAATTTGATATGGGTTTGTGTTAGTTTTTGTTGAATGTTTGTAAAGTTTGAAACTTTGTTGTTAATGTGTGTGTGTTTAGGTGAGAGATAACCGTGCTTCACACAATTGCTGGGCTTACAAGGTAAAGGATTACTTGATTCACCTATTAATTTGATTGAAATTTTGTTTTTCGGGTTTTACTACTCCCTTTGTCCCGGTCATTTGTTTACCTTTTGTTTTAGCACGAAGACCAAGGAGAGCGGAGATGACCATTTGTGGGTAGTGTTACAAGTGGACAATGTTGCAATTGTATGATCAAATTACCCATTGGTAGCATACCTAATGTAGAAACGAGTAAACAAATGACCGGGACAGAGGGAGTAATTATGGATGCATAATGCATTAGTTCTATATAGTTACTTTTGTCACTGTGTTGCTTAGAGCTTCTCATTTCTAAAAGTTAAGTTGAAATTTTGTGTATATATAGATTGGTGACCAGTATCGATCTAGTGATGATGGTGAACCCTCGGGTACTGCTGGCAAACCCATGTATTCGGCCATTGAATCTTCGGGTATTGATAGAGTCATGGTAGTTGTGATAAGGTAGTATTCTCCTCTTTATCAAGGCATATCTTTCTACAATCAATTGGCTTCTTTTGGTTTGGAGACGTTGAGATGATATGACATGTTTGGTGAATTACAGGCATTTTGGTGGTATCAAACTAGGTACCGGAGGCCTTGTCAGGGCTTATGGAGGGGTCACTTCAGAATGCTTGAAAAACGCCCCAACTCGCTTGGTGAAATCAAAAGTAATTTATATTCTTACATTTCATTCCTGCTTTCACTATTCAAGAGGACCCTAGGTTTATAGTTCTAAATTGTATCTTTAGGAACTAGTTCGAGAGATTATTTAGCATGACATGTAAAATAATGATCGTGGTTTCTCATTTTCTGTGACTAAGGATGCATTTTTCTTTTTAACGTGTATCTGAATCAAGAATAACAAACTGCAGGTTCCTATGGGTGTCGAAGTTTCATTTGATCTTCTGGGACTTCTGTACCATCAGGTAAACTCACTATTAATTTGAATATAGATGGATGTTATGTCAAAGAGGACTACCATCTTGACTTGTACTGGAGTAGTTTACACTTGTTGCCGTCTTAATTAATTCTCTTTCAGTTTGCCATCATTCCGCCTGTTCGTGTTTGCTTATTTGGGACTACAAAGTGATAAATACATAACATGACTATTTGTCTTTTACAGCTACAATCATTCCAAGCTGAGGACGTCAAACAGGATTATGACACTGGTAAAGATGGTACAACAATGGTGACTTTCAAAGTTGATTTCGATAAAGTGGAAAGCTTAGAAGATGCTATTAAAGGAAGTTGTGGCAGAGATCTTGAGTTAATAAAGAGTTGAAATTTTTAGTCTTGATCAATTCTTGTGAGAACTACATGCCGAACTGGTTGTGTTGCTGGTGTTGTTCCTAATCTGCTTCCCTGAAGCTGGAAAACAGTCACACTGTAAGAAACCCGTGTTCTTCACTCTTGGAGTCTTGTCAGCAGCACAAGTTGGAATCTATTAGGTATCCTTGATATGTACTTTGTACTTCATGATTTACTTGTACATATAACCTTGACATGAATAAAATTATTTATGCTACTTTCTATACATGTCTCCTTATTTTGGCTACATCGATATCTTTATCGCTCTTTCCATTGCATTATGTATACTACTACTGAGATTGTTAAATAAAAAGAATCTGTAGAACTTTAAAAGAAAAAAATAGGATTGTAACAAGAAGGTTAACAAATAGTGCCTAAAGTCTATCCTTTTTTAGTAGTAACAGTTTTCTAAACCGTGTCAATTACCCAACTCTGATGCACAACTGGACAATGGCAAGGCCTCTTCACCAACATAACTCATTAAACCATTTCAGATGCTTTATTTCTATGGTAGAAGTTGCCTTAATCTTCAAAAGGGGGAGATACCTGTGACGAACAGTTTCATGACTCTGACCGAAACAGAAATTTAATAAATTAGTTCTATGCCTTAGTCTGTGTGGCATCCAGTCAATCTCTTGTTACATGTACTCTATTTGAGATACTTATGATCTAAATTCACAAAGGCGTGACTCATGAGCAACATCTTTGAGTAAGTAAATATCTATCAGCTATATTTTTTGTCTAGAACTCCATGTTGGCATTTTGAATTAAATGTTTATATCTGCTCTGCAGTTATATATAATTGACTCCAGAAACCAAGGAGTTTTGACCGAAATAAGCAAAGAGTACTAATATGTAAGAAGTGAATGTATAACAACTCTGTGTGTATGAAAGAACTATTACAAGCCAAACCAGCAAACTCTCAAATACAAGCTAAATGTGGTAACCCATATAACTAAGACTTCAACAGCAAAGAAAAAAAGTACAGTAAAAAGAACGTATTATCATACAATCTAGGTGCAATCTAAATCATTACTTTGAAGGAGATGGTGCAACAGTAGGAATAGTGGGAACAGTGGTTGGGTTAGCGGGCATGGCTGGGAGAGGAGGCATAGCCACTTTGGGAGCAGAAGGGACCGATGGCAATGGAGGGAAAGTGACCTTAGGAGTAACCGGGGCAGCCGGCTGGGTTGGCATATTGGTGGGATTTGGCATAACAGGGCCAGCTGGCAGAGGTGGTAGAGCTGTGGGCTTTGGTTGAACAGGGCCAGCTGGCTGGGGTGGCAGAGCCGAGGGTTTTGGCAAAGCTGGGGCAGCTGGCTGGGTTGGCATAGCTGCGGGGTTTGGTAGGACCGGGCCAGCTGGCATGGGTGGCATAGCTGTGGGCGTTGGTTGAACTGGGACAGCTGGCTGAGGTGGCAGAGCCGTGGGTTGTGGCAGAACCGGGGCAGCAGGCTGGTTAGGCATAGTTGTGGGCTTTGGAAGAGCTGGGCCAACTGGGAGTGGTGGCAGAGCCGTGGGTTTAGGCAGAGTTGCAGCATTCGGCATTGTAGGTAAGCCAGTGCCAGTTGGCAGTGGGGGCAGGTTTGAGGGTTTGGGTAAACTAGTTGCAGCAGGTACGGAGGGCAGCGGTGGCAAAGTGGCTTGTGGTGGTTTTGGGACAGCTGGTATATTTGGAATGGTTGGTTTCGGCACTGATGGAAGAGGAGGAAGCGTCTGGAGGAGATGCCGGACTCCAAAGCTCGTTTGAATAACGCTTGAAAATGACAGAGCGACTAGTAAAGATAAGATGAAGCATTGCCTTGGAACTGCCATTCTCAAAGAATGAACCAGGTTTGGGGATTTCTGAGTTTTTCTAATATGTTACTGTACTTCTGTGGTGTTTGTGCTGCTAATTGTTGTTTGTGAATTTGTTGAGTCAAATCTTGCATTGATGGTTTTTTATAGGCATATTAGGTGAATTTGGAAGGAACTATTACATATGGTTTGGTGAATTGTGGCTTGTAGTTGACCAAAAATGTGACTTGTTTGGAGAAAATAGCAGTATTACTGGTTAGGTCACCTTCTTCTGGTTTGACACATGTTCCACTGTTAGAAGCAATTAGTTGCATACTTGTGCTACACGTATCCATTTTTCTCTCCCTCCCTTAATCATTTCATGCTTAGATATGTTATGAAATGCTCAACTATGTAGAAGTTTCACAAACTTGCCATCACAATGCACCAATTTGTTTAGGTTTGCAAAGTAACAAATTAGCATATAATTTGGTACAAGAATTGTCCAACTTTATTAAATTAGGGTCTCACTGTTTTAGGGGTTTACTGCCATAAAACTCGCACCATG
>JAIUZE010003290.1:0-77219 GCA_022085475.1 Heliosperma pusillum | reverse complement strand
CCCTAACTACTTTTTGATGGCCAACCAAGGGTACATTGACCCTAACGGTTTGATGCCAAGCTGGGCTCAACCCAATTTTTTGTTTCCCAACCAAGGAAACCGGGGAGGGGGCATGGAGACCGGGGGCGACCAAGGGAATAGGGAAGAGGGTGGTGGTGGCGGTGGTGGAGATGATGATGATGAGGATGATAATGAGGATGGTGATGAGGATGAGGATGTGATGGAGACCTTTTGAGAGGTTTTTTGTTTTTGTTTGATAATTGGAAGAGTCGGAGTGGTGTCTAGGTGGCTTGTTTAGCATCTTCCCCCTCCCCTCTAGTGTGTGTCTCCTCCTCTCCTCTCTATGATTTGATATAATTTTTTTCTCTAACTTGTAATTTTTGTGTTGTGTTGGTTGGCCTCAGCAACATTGGAGGCGGGTGTCCATCCCATCGGACACCAATATTTTGCTCCCCATGAAAAATCCAAATTGACAAACAACCTTGCATTTAGCTTAGTTCATGCATCACGTAGTTAGGTGTCAGTTTTAGACTTTCCCGTGGTTGGTACCCCCATGAGGGGCGTGCATTTATGCATTTTACCGCCACGACGAGACTCCGATATGGCACACTAGACTTTCTTGTGGGAGGTACCCCCATGAGGGGCTTGCATTTATGCACCTTACCACCACAACGAGACTCTAGATTAGCATATAGTTTAGTTTGCATTTACTTAGATCATGCACTTGTATTATATCATTTTGCATTTAGTTTTCGGATTTTTATTTAGTTCATGCATTTCATATAGATTAGTTCATTTGGATAACTAACCGTCTTGTATATATTGTGAATATTGTGAATATTCATCAAAAAAATCAAAAATCCCAAAAACAAGTTGTTATTTTTTTCAAAAAAAAAAAAAAATACAAAAACATGTTCTTTTCCTTTTAGAAAATATTCAAAAACCCAAAAACATGTATTTATTTTGCTTTCTATAATCCTATTTCATACATTGAGGACAATGTTTGTTCCAATGTGGGGATGGGAAACTACTTTCATAGTTTTTATTTTCATAGTTTTGAAAAAAAATCCAAAAATATGTTTTATTTTGCATTTAAACCATTTAAAAAAATCCAAAAAAATTGAAAATTTTGAAAAATCCTAAAAATTAGCTTGTTTATATCTTACTTTGTATATATTTGCATTGCTTTTTCTTCTAACCTCCATACATAGGTTCGCTACACATCGCTCAAGAGACTTATAGAAGGGATTAAGAAGACCGCCATGGTATGATCGTTCTTATTTCTTCCCCTTCTTTCTTTCTTTACTTCTTATCACATGAGGAGTTTGGAGGAATGGTTGATGATTGCGATGTTGATTTTGATGAATTGGCGGTTGTGTGACTTATGTGCTGTTAGGGGGTTTCACTAGATTAATTGTCACGTAGTTCACTAGAGCATTTGCATTAGTTTGTACATATGTTGTTTAATTTTAGATCATGGCATATAGTTGCATTTAGGAAAACTTTTTGGAATGCCTAAATTGGAAATTGATCAAGCTTGAATAGACCCTTGTAGATGCTCTTTTTGCTTAGCACTTTGCCTATTAAAATAGATTTTGAAACACCTTCTAATGTGTATTTTTAGTATAATTTTCGCACCGTTTCCTAGAGCCTAGTCAAGGGCTTGCATTTATCATCTTGACCATCCCCATGGTGTGAAAATTCCTTGGTGAACGCTTTCCTAGGTGACTCTCGAGGCCATGAAATTGTTCAATCATCACATTTCACTACATTTGACAAAAAGGAAATTTTTCCATCAAAAGTCCAAAAATTGAGTTCAAACATAATAAAAAAGAAAAGCTTGAAATTTTGCACATTTTTGCCTTAGTCATAGCTTAGGGAGTGCATATGGAGACTTCTAGGCTCTTCTAGAGTACCCTCAATACATATGGGGTCGCTCTCGATGTCGCTACGGCGAGGATTTGCCTATTGTTGGTCTCCGCCGCACACCTTTCGCTAGGCTACCTTGCTCTCAAAAGGCACCCAAATCAAGCACAAAAAAAAAATCAAAAACAAAAAGAAAAGAGAAAAAGAAACAAAATAAGAACTCAAACATCTCGTTTCCTTACCTTTTTGATGATTACTCCTACGTTGCATGGCTAAGAGGGGACGACCCTTCCTTTCACTTAGGTGAGAGGCGGAATTCCGATCCTACAGTGTCTTCTAACACCATGGGGCCCTCGCTTTCCATCCCGCTTTTTCACCCTTGACAAAGTTTTCTAGTGAACGTGAACGAATATACAAATTTTACACAATAAAGAGGTGATTTATTTTTATCTTTCTAGGCATAGTTCTTTGTAAAACTAGTAAGTACATAGGAATCTGCATGCTTGAAATTTTTCCATTTTAGATGAATCACGGCGCATGGTTGAGGCATGTTGCCATTTGCTTTTGTAGATGCATTCTCATTTGTTTTGTGTGCTTTATTGCCTAGAATGCATCGAAGTTTTGGCAAGACCCCACTTGCCTTGCAAGAAGGTGTCCTACCTCATGGATACCTTTGTTGTGAGTTGAAGGGACGGAGCAAGGCCCGTTAATTGCCTTGTATCGGTTAGGTTTAGCGTAGTTAATTAAGGGTCTTGACTATTGTTCATCCTTACTCGGGACGAGTAAGGGTTTGGTTTGGGGAGATTTGATATAGTGTCATTTCACCCCACATTTTCACCCCTTTTCATCTCGTTTTGTTTGCCTTTAACGCTCCCTAGAAGCGTTTCTACGTGTTTTACCTTCTTCTAGCATATTTCTTGCTTTTATCGTGCTCTTGTAGGTAAACCATCAATTGAGGCGATTTCTACCTTCTTTTGATCAACAAAGAAGAAGGTGAATCATTCGGAGGACCCACGGCACACCTTGGGGGCCCCACATACCCTTGAGGGCCCTACTCGACGCGCCAAAGCCCTCCCGAGTCAAGGCAAGCGAAACCGAGAAGGAAACAACAAAGTCAAGCGAAGGAAGAAGGGGAATGAGCATCTCACAGTCGTGAAATGCATCTCACGGTCGTGAGATGCTTTACCAAAAAGGATGAAAGCCGTGGATTTGATCTCACGGCCGTGAAACCCATTTCACGGTCGTGAAATCTCTGTCACGGTCGTGAAATGCACTTCACGGTCGTGACTTGTCAGTGAAACTTAGCCTTGCTCTGCCAATTCCTTCACGACCGTGACTTGGAGTTTCACGGTCGTGAGACGTGTTTCACGACCGTGAAACCCATTTCACGGTCGTGACTTTGCCAGTCCATGAAGCTTCTCGAGGCCCATCTTTCCTTCATTTTGTAAACCTATAAATCGACCCTCTCGTGTAATTAAAGGGCACGAAACCCTAGATCTGAAATTTTCATATAATTAGTATTTAATCTTGTATTAATCTTTCTTAATTAAGCAAATTAGTCGGTTAATTAGTGATTTCGACTTGGTTTAGTGTATGAACTTGAGTTATATGCAAAGATTTGTGACGAAATCTTGGTGTTTATATCAAAGTTCTAATCTTTCTCCAAGTTGGTTTAATTCCTCTACTTAATCTTGCCTTTAATTAAGTTTTCATTTCATTTCTCGTCATTTACTTATTGTTAATTAGAAAAATGTTTATTGTTGTGGATTTCATTTTGCAATCCTTAATTAATGTTGAATTCCCTTTGAATATGAGTGAGTAGAAACCATACTAGGGCTATGTGGGGGATTATGGGTTCTTGTATGGGTTAATGTGTTCTTGTTGGGGTTAATTGTTGATTATTGTCTAGTCTCCATGCTATGCTTATAACATGTTTGATGAAATGCCTACTTGAGTTTGCATGAATCTTTCGTTTGTTTCGAATGCCATAAGATCGAAAGTCGTGGTTTTTCGTAGAACCGCTAGTTTTGGCAAGCCGTATCTAGTGACGCGATAGCTAGTTAGAGTCGGTTTGAGGAGGAATTGTAAGAACGAAAGCCTCAATTCACTTTCCTAGACTAGATGACATTTCAACTATTAGACCCGGCTCTTTCACTCGACTTTACTACCCATATGAACCCACTCACCCTAGTTTTCCCCCTTATTTGATAAAAATCCAATCTTTCTAGTCTTAGACTCCTTTTGTTGCTTTTATTTGCTTTTAATTGATGTTATTTAGTTTAGCCAACAAACCCAAACCCAATTACGTTGTGACTTGCAAGAGACTTTAGTAGACTTTTAGATCACTTTTGAACAACAACCGTCCCTGAGATCGACATCCCTTACTTCACAACTATTTTCACTGCATCAACTCTCGTTTCCTTAAAATGATCTATCGTTTAAATGATAATATAAATGATATTTTGTAATAAGATAATGATGACAAATGAAAAAAAAGGGGCGTAATAGAAGATTAAATACCAAGTAAAAAATGAGACGTGGTTCATTTTTGAGGCATATGATCGATCTAATTTTCACGCTTAACTCTTGTATCGTTTTGAATGATCTATCGTGTAAATAATATTAATGACAATAATTTGTAGTAAGAAAATAATGGTCAATGAAAAAAAAGAAAAAAAAAGTGTAATATGAGACTAGGCGCAAATATGAGACGTGGTCCATTTGTGAGGGGTATAAAAGTATTATCTATCTATTATCTAGGTATTCATATAGGACATTCAACTATGTATATGATAATTTGTAATCCCATAATATTAAAGGAATACAAGCAAATATGTTTATCAATTGACTCTCGTAGAAAATTAGCAATTATAAAGTTGTCTTTTTCAACGAAGATCAAATAAAATTCGATATCCATCTTTAATGCACAATTTTATCCTAAAAGTTTTATCATCTTCAAATATAACTCCCACAAATTTTAGAATTTGATTACGAAAAAAAAACTTTCAAAGAGAAATGGAAGATTGAATTTACTAATTGTGTAGAAACTAAATTTACCACTGCATAACGTTGTTAGTTAGCTAAGCCTACGAGTTTATCAAAGCGTCTCCATTATCGCCTACACAATAAAAGAAAAACCAAAAACAATATTTGAATTAGTAATTGATAATACAAAATTCAAGGAGTCAAATAAACTTGGTGACATCAATAATACAAAATTCAAGGAATTGATAATACCCATTCATCTCCCATACGAATTTGGTGACAACAATATTAATTAAGATAAAAAGCATTCAAAAGTTGACATATAAAGGGTTTTAGATATTGAGTTTGTTTATATAATCTTTATAGTGATAAGAATTATTGTAAAATTATTATGGGAGATGAATGGGTGATGGTTTTGGCATTCAAAGGGTTATAGATAATGAATGGTTTTATATAATATTTACAATCAGTCTTACTTGTGACGGAGTGACCCGTCGCAAGCTTGCGACAGGTCAAATTCCCCTCACAAAGAGCAAGTGGCAAGTGGGGGCTCCATTTGCCCCCCACTTGCCCCTCCACTTGCTCTATGTGAGGGGGATTTGACCCGTTGCAAGCTTGCGACGGGTCGCCTCGTCACAAATGAGAATTTGTGTAATATTTATGGTGATAACAATATTAACTGCAAAGTTAATATGAGATAGAGTTGAATAGGGTGGTGTAATATATTTCGGAATTAGAAGAGTCGTCATTCTAATACTACTAATGTAAACACAATGGATGGAGGCTTATGAGGTTGCCACATGGCATTATAATACTACTCAATCTACCATTTTTATATTACTAGTTGTTGCTCCGCGCCCTAACGGGCGCGGTGCCCCAATTTGATTAATCATATAAAATGCCTCGTTAGCATGTATCGTAGTGGAGTTTGATATTGCAAGTGACGTTTCCTACGATTTGTGTATTATACGATAAGAATACACTACGTAAAGCACATTATGTACAGACTAAAATTAATAGCATCGTAGAGGGTACACAACACAATACAGATTAGTAAAACATGTAATGAGCATAACTAAAAAGAAAGGCAAGAGATCTTGTGTTGGTTAACAACAAAACGTTATGCGCGGAACTCCGGTTTTGTAAAAATGTTGCAAATTTAAATAGTATTTTTTTGGCATACCTAATTTAATTGCGCTTGCATACTATCTATAGTAGCGCTTAAATTATTTTCCTTGAGCGTATACCATTATGCTACATATTTGCGTAGTTACGTTCAAGTCTGTAAAAGCAGTAAAAACCGATAATGATATACATGTGTCTCTTTGTATAATCTTCGTATCATGTTATGGAAATATAAATAAAAACATAACAATTATATTTAAGATCAAGGTAAGTTTAAACTGACACAGATCTAAAATGAAATAATTTAATTTTTTTGCCGATAAAAGGAGATACTAAATGTTTTATCGAACGTTTAGTTGAAATTATATTTCAATCAATCTCTCTTTTCCTACTTTATCTTTCCGTCTCACTACCTCCCTCCTCTCCTTATTTCCCTCTATCCTTCCCTTTTGCCATTGTCATAGGCTCCTCTCCTTCTCTTCATCCCTTCCCTCTTCTCCCATTTCCACATGCGGTCGCCTCTTTCCCGTTGTTCAAAGAATGGAGGCCTCAATTGGGTTGTACTTTTTTTTTTTAAAAGTTAGTACTTATTTCACTGTAAGTTGTTATATTTCATATTTCTAGTTATCCTATTACAAAAGAGTCTTACAATAATTTACGGGGACAATTAATGTGACATTCATTATGTTCTCAACTCGGTCTTTCACTTCCATAAGAAGCATTTGACTTTTACATTTCACTTTGTTCGGAAACTGGAAAAGGTCTCTTACTGGTCAACATATTTACGACGATGATCAACTCGTTGATACTCTCACATTGGCTCAAGCATGTTTTCGACGGTTTTTACACAAGATTGGTTTCTCGTTAGGATCGGCCATGTGACACACATGTATAAATGATGCACTTTTCAAATCGTAAGAAAATATGATTCCATAAAACTTATGATAGGGCAAGTTCTTGTTTCATACAAACCTTTTTCCGTCACGGTTAATTAAAATGTGACCATTTTACTTCAAATATAAATATTTTCTCATAAAATGTCACTATCAAATAATCAGTTTAGTTATAATGTTTAATTTATTATTAAAATATGTGCATTTGCTATTTAAAAAAATATGTGCATTTTCTCACCCTGTGTTGAAACAATTTCGAGGGAGACTTGGGTTGAGACCATTTCAAGGGATACTTATTCGGTTGGTAACCATCTACTTTACACTTTATTTACCCGAGATTCTTGTATTTCGAAAACACGTACAAGAATACTAAAATTTAGACATTTAGATAACAACAGTGAATTAAGGCTAGAGTTCGTTTTTTTATTTATTTTCTTATCGCTAGCTTATCACCCCAGGAATGGAAAATATTTAATTAGAGTTTCACAATCATTCAACCTAAATAAACTAACTTATATTGATGACACCAAGACCCCCAAAACCAGTTGAGCACCAAATATCTCGATAAACTTACCAATCATCAAATTGCTAGCAATGTGAATAACAATCTTATTATTCACCAATACCAAGGTACCAACAATGCCACGATAAAACAATAGTATGAAGAAGGTTTTAATGATACATATCATACTTTTGTAAAAAAGTAAATAAAAACATCTTTTTAAAGTAACTGAGAGTTTATTAATACATTCGCCTTGCTTCCATTAGGTACTCGCTCTGAGTACATCCCACAAGCTTGCGACGGGTCAAATCCCCCTCACAAAGAGGAAGTGAGGGGAAAGTGGGTTGCAAATGGAGCCCCCCACTTGCTTTTTGTGAGGGGGATTTGACCCGTCGCAAGCTTGCGACGGGTCGCCCCGTCACAAGCAAGATTTATTGTTAGAATTTAGATTGAATGTTGTCAAGGAAGCCTCTTCGTTTAGTTTATAGTGGAGTGGCGATTGGTTGAAGGAGTTTTCAGGTGTGTAGGGTGTGTTTCTTGCTAAATTGCGAGCTGAAATAATATAGAAGAGTGCATTTTGTGAACTTGAAACTTTTGCACATTTGTTGTGCTTTCAGCTAACTATTAGACTGTTGGACATCTAGATCCCTATTGCTGATGTTTGGCAATGAAGTTTGGAGAAGAGCTTGCGGTCCAATGAGGCAATGAGCGCTGATGCATCACGTTTGGTGTATTGATGGGCCGGTTCTATTTTACATGGAAGATGAGGAATGATAGCCTCGTAGTCCGGTTGCTCAACGACCAAAGATAGTTGTTCAACAAGTCATGGCAATTTTGAAAGGCAGGCTGCAACATAGGGCTCAGATAAGCAGATAAGCTGTGCATTGGTTTTTAAGTTTTGTTTGCTCAATTTTATAGGATAATATTGTAGTGATTGGATTTGGATGGGAGTGCGCCTTCTTTCCTCTAACTTGATGAGATTTCATTCAAACCCATTATATGTATGGTTGACAAAGTTTGAAATGCTATGTACAAGATACTTCCTCCATTTCAATTATTTCTCTACATTTGTGAAATATATGAGTTATATATTTTAATCAAGTGTATAGAATTGATTGGAATGGAGGATGTATCATATTGCTTTTAATTTAATTTCATAACCTCGCAACAAGGAGTTTAACTACTCTAAGTGATACGAAAATTTGCGGAAGCGGTTTATAAGAATAAGTAACAATAATAAAATAAGGGATATTTGCTTTGAAATCCTTAAAGATCTCAAAACAATGGGATATTTGCGCGAACTAGACCTATAATTCGAACAATGGTGATTGAATCGCAAGATCTATTGCTATCAATCGTGTTAATGTTTGAAACGCGACAAACAAGAACAATGTCGGAACGAAACGCGTCGATCCTATGTTTACAAAGCTTGCAAACACCAAAAGCTTCTGCTTTAATTCTTATTCATTCAATGTCTTCCTCATAAGCAATACATATGACTTCTATTTATACTAGCTATTAACCTACCTAGCTGCCTTATAAGCAGATTTTCCTTAAACTGACTTTCCTAAAACTATTATAATTGGCCTTGCCTTATTCTGTAATTACCTAATTATGACATATGGTAAATATGCTGAAATAATTAAACAACAATAAAATAATATAAGCTAAATTTATTCTATTCCATACTGGACTAGGACAAGTTGTAGCGTTGATATCCTTGACATTCATCACAACCTTGTCATCTTTATTTGAGCTCATCATTTTCGGATCATCCCCTCTCCCTTCGAAAGGAATTGTCCTCAATTCATGTAGTCTTAACCCTCCAGGATCAAATATCAACCTTACAAGTCAAGATGCAAAATTGATGACAATAATTAGTAATAAGCTTGATTTCCAAGTCCTCTTGAACCATCTTAACTTGCTTTCATTCTGCCATCCATCTTGAACGAGGTTATTAAAATCATCTCTCAGTTTTCTTAAAGAACCGTAACATGTATCACCTATAATCTTGTCAAACGAAATTTGATTTCGTTCCTTTTCTTCAAAATTGACCTTATAAAAATCTATAGATCGTGCAACTTCATAATCAAGAATATCACATGTTCCCTTTTCAAGATAATCGTCAAAAATAGGAGGTAATGTTGGATCAAACTTAACATTGTCCTCGTAGATGCTTTCTAATAAGAATACTCCAATTATCTCTTCTTCTTTTTTCGGATGAATAGTACCCGTGAACAATAACTTTTTTTTTTGGGGGAAAACAGTATCACGTAATCAAAACCGATGAACCCTCAAACTACCTCGCTCGAGTTTAACCCTTGAACTCTAATCGCAATCAGATATTCAACTAAAAACTTGGCTTTGACACAATTAAGACCGTCGAGATTTAAGAAAATCAAGAGCCGAAGCTCTGATACCACTTATGATACGAAAATTTGCGCAAGCGGTTTATAAGAATAAGTAACAATAATAAAATAAGGGATATTTGCTTTGAAATCCTTAAAGATCTCAAAACAATGGGATATTTGCGCGAACTAGACATATAGTTCGAACAATGGTGATTGAATCGCAATACCTATTGCTATCAATCGTGTTAATGTTTGAAACGCGACAAACAAGAACAATGTCGGAACGAAACGCGTCGATCCTATGTTTACAAAGCTTGCAAACACCAAAAGCTTCTGCTTTAATTCTTATTCATTCAATGTCTTCCTCATAAGCAATACATATGACTTCTATTTATACTAGCTACTAGATTTCATGCCCGTGCGATGCACGGGTTTACGTTAATGTCATTTTCGTAATTTTCCTATAACAGTTAACTTATAAAAAAAACCTTTTGAAGTTTTAAGATTATAATAGAATATACTCCGTAATTTTTTTAAAAATAATATTGATATATTGATTCAACTTATTCTATTTTAAACATATGTTACCAACCTTGTCGGGTCTCAAGTTATATTTGATCTATATTATGACTCGAAAAATGATTCAAAGTACCTAAGAATTAAGCTCACTAAGACAATGTTTAAGTATATTCACCACACATACATTATTTTTCACCACATACATTATTTTTCAATGTGAGATATATAACATACTAAGAATTGCACAAAGTATATGCAAATAATATGATATTCTATACTGTAATGATAGCATTTTTTTTATCACAAATCTAATTATATTATTTTCATAATTAATACAAAATTTTAAGAGCTCTCTAAAATAATACTATCTTCGTCTTAATCATTTGTTTGCCTTTGACTAAAATACTCCTAAAAAAGGCAGACAAATGACCGGGACGAAGGGCGCTGTATTTGAGAGACTTAAATGACTTTGGGTTCATCTCTAAGTTTCAAAGACGACTCTTATTTATAATCGCGTGATCATCCCAGCTTATGATATTTCTCCGATGTGGGACAATTCTTCTATTTATAAATAGTATATTCACCATACTTGATTACTTTACAATGTGAGACAAATAACATATTTGGTAGTTACCATTAAAATTATTATATACGATATTTTCTAAATTAATTTTGATGATGTAAATTTCATTAAGGTAGAAATAATAATACAAGCTTTTAAGATTTCTGAAAGATAATACTTGAGAGATTCAAAAGATTTTGGGTGAATATCTAAGTTGAAAGATGACTCATTTTCACAATATTTTTGTGAATTGAATGTACAAAATTTTATATACAAACTATAAACACCACTTGAATATAATATAGGAAAATATCATTGAAATTGCGTGATCATCTCAGCTTATGATATTTCTCCGATGTGGGACAATTCTTCTATTTATACATAGTATATTAACCACACTTACATTACTTTTCAATGTGAGACAAATAACAAATTTGGTAGTTACCATTAAAATTATTATATACGATACTTTCCTAGATTAATTTTGATGATGTAAATTTCATTAAGGTAAAAATAATAATACAAACTGTTAAAATCTCTGAAAGATAATACTTGAAAGATTCAAAAGATTTTGGGTGAATATCTAAGTTGAAAGATGACTCATTTTCACTATAGTTTTTGTGAATTGAATGTAAAAAAAATTTATATACAAATTATAAACACCACTTAAATATAATATAGGAAATGTATATTGAGATAAATAAAATATTTTTCAATTTTTTTTTTAATGATATTTTCCTAAATTAATTTTTGATGATGTAAGTTTCACTAATGTGGATACAAATTTTTAAGAGCTCTCTAAGATAGTATTTAAGAGACTCAAAAGATTATGGGTTGATATCTAAGTTCCAAGGATGAATCTTATTTATAATTATAGGATCACCCTAACTTATGATAATTTTCTGATATGGGACAATATACCTATTTATACGTAATATATTTACCACACTTGTATTATATTTCAATGTGGGACAAATAACTTATTAAGTAGTACACCATAAAAATTATTACTTATATAGGATATTTTCCTAAATTTTCTAAATTAAGTTTGATTATGTAAATTTCACTATTGTGGAATTAATAATACAAAATTTTAAAGGTTCATTAAACCAATACTTAAGAGACTAAACGACTCCTATTTATTATCATACTTAGTATATATATTTTCGACAAATACATTATTTTTCAATGTGAGACTAATAACACATTAAGTAGTTTATCATCAAAATTATTATTTATGATAATTTTCTAAATTAATTTTTAATAATGTAAATTTAACTATTGTGACTATTATAATTCCATTTTGGTAAGAGTTATCCAAAACAATGATTAAGAGACTTAAAAAATTGTAGGTTTATACCGAAATTCAAGGATGACTCATATTTATAAACATATGATCACCTTATGTTATAATAATTTTTCAATGTGGGACAATTTACAATTTATAAGTAATATATTCACCACACATACATTATTCTTCAATGTGGGACTAATAACAAACTAAGTATTACACCATCTTTTTTCATATAATATTTATTTCTTAACTGTTACTAAACTGTTATATTAATATTAGAATAATAAAAAAATATTTTAAATGTCATTTATTAAAATTTTAAAGTCATTTATTAACATAAAAATATAAAAAAAAAATAGTTTAAAAGCTCGTGCGATTATCATATTTATGATCACTCCACTTAATGATAATTTTTTAATGTGGTACAAATTTTGATATTTATACGTAGTATAAATTCACAAGTCACGTTACCTACATTGTTTTTTTCAATGTGGAACAAATAACACATTAAATAGTTTACCATCAAAATTATTATTTATGATACTTTTCTAAATTAATTTTTAATGATGTAAATTTCACTATAGTGAAAATTATAATACAAATTTTAAGAGTTTTGTAAGACAATATGTAAGAGGCTCAAAAAATTTTGAGTTGAAACTGTAGTTCCAAATATGATTCCTATTTGTAATCATAAGATCACCCACCTTATAATGATTTTCTGATGTGAGACAATTCTACTATGTATAGATAATATATTCACCACAACTACATTAATTTTCAATATATGACAAATAATATACTAAAAATTACACCGAATATGTTCAAATAATATGAGTTTCTATACTTTTCCGAGTTTTTTTTCACCACGAATCTAATTATATTATCTTCATAATTTTTTTTACAATACTTCATTTTTTTAATAATACCTTTTAAATTTAATTTTTGATGATGTAAATTTAAAAATTGTGAAGATAAAAATAGACAAACTTTTAAGAGATCTCTAAGACAATACTTAAGATATTTAAAATATTTTAGTTTGTTATATAAGGTTCAAGAATGATTCCTATATTTAATCATAGGATCACCCACCTTATGTTAATTTTATGATGTGGGACAATTTTACTATTTATACATAGTATATTCATCACATTTACAAACTTTTTTAGAGATCTCTAAGACAATATTTAAGAGATTCAAAATTTTTGGGTTGATACATAAGGTTTAAGGATGACTCCTATTTATAATCATAGGATTACCCACATTATTATTTTTTCAATGTGGGAAAATTCTATTATTTATATGTAATATTTTTAGCACATCTACATTATTTTCCAATGTGGGACAAATAATAGTTATGAATTTAACTTTTATTTAAAGAGTTTCTAAAAAGTTGATAATATTATTAGAAAAATAATTAATTTAAAAAATATAATCAAAATTTAAGAGTTTAACCATAACTTGGAAAGTATATGTATGAATATAATATAATATTGAAAAGTTGATAATATTAAAATTCAATCTTTATATAATATAATATATTTTATTTAATATTTAATTAGCCTAATAAAATTATGTGTAAGGTAGTTTTATCAATAAAAATAAAATAGTGTTTTGAAATAGTTGGAGACTCTCTCGTTGCCTGAAAAAAGCCTCTTTTATATATATACTAGATTTCATACCCGTGCGATGCACGGGCCACTTGTAATATTTTGTCTGTTGGAACCATCTGTTGAACATCAAGTTATAAAATAACCATTATAAATGTCAACTCCCATCTACTAAGAGGCTCGATGCAAACACCAACACCGACTTTGGACCAAATTACTCATCCAAAAACAGCTTTAATTTATAATTCGCTAAAGCCCTCAAATAGTACAATTCCAAGATGACCAAATTAAATTATGCACCCTAATCCTCACAGACAACACTCGTATGGTTAGGACTACTTTTAAGTACTGTAAGTTTATTATTAGTATCAATCAAACATATTTTTTAAAAGGGATAGTGTTGGAATAAATTTAAGCTTATACACAACAAATGGTATAATAAATTTAGCACAATATGCTATCCTCAATATAGTTGTAGAAAATTAGGATTAATGTAATATATACGTCATTCTTATTGGATTCGTGTTTAGATAGCTTAACTCAAACACGACCATATTAAGTCTCGTGTTATATTGTGTCAATCAACGTATATAAATGGTCATTAAGTCTCAACTCAAACTCGTTAATTTCGTGTTATTATGTCGTTGTTTGCGGCTCTAAGTTGAGACTAATATTATCATATGTACTCCATTTGAGACAAATCTTAGGTAGCTTTTGACAAACAAAAAACTAATCCTTAATATACTAAGTAGAATTTATTGGTCAAAAGAGAAACTTGTGTAAAAACACTCCTATAAAGCATGTTTCATTCATCACTCGATTTTCTATTTTCTATGAACGGTATTTTAAACATCATTGCTAAGCAAAATGGTTAAGATGGAGTAAGTGTATCTTTATAAAGTCATTATACACAATTCATTCATACTTGGCGTAATGAATCCTTGTCTCCCTCATATTATAACACAAATAACTCAAAAATTAGTATAAAACGGGTCCTCCAGTGATGTACCAAGTCACACAAGACCTTAAACAAAAGGATATCATGTCTCGCTCACTAATCTTCAACCATGGATTACGATATGGTTCGTAATATATAAGGCCTTGGGCAATTACTGGCAGTCTGGCACTAAGTACTTTTGACATCTATTAATCAATTATTTGTCATTAACAAAAATATGAATGACTTAAAAACGCTACTAATAAGAATTACATTTAATATTTACCTAGAAAGAATTTTTTAATTTCGTAAGCATCGACACATACTATTCTCAGGAACCACGCACTCTATATTACAAATGGTATGGAGTAATCATATGCTTATAGACCTGAATGACATTAAACACAAATGCATGCATGCGTATCGTATTTATGTGTGTTAGCGTATAAACCTGAATATAGAACAAAATAAAAACTTACAGCACAATACGTACCATAACTAACAAACTATGATCATTGCACCAAAAAAACTAACAAACTATGATCTTAACAATACGAAACTACAATAGAACAATATGATTAAAATAATGAATACTAAGTAATGCTATGTAACGACAGAGATAAACCTGAATAATTACGGTTCTATGTTCTATTTTGTGTTCATCTTGTGTCTTATTATGATACCTCCACGTGATACATCATTAGTTTAATACCCCTCTGATGTAAAACAATATTGGGATAAAGGATCTTCACTGATTATTAGAGGTTGGGTACAATTACATCAACATTAATATAATACGGAGTAGTAATTTGGAGTATACCTAAAATATTCTCATAAAGATAAAAAAAATATTTGACATAAACAGAGGATTTATTGAGTAATTTATAGTGGAAAATCTAACCTTAAAAGGAGTAATTGTCGTGAGCATGATCGTTAATTGTGTCAATAAACACAATAGACGACAACCTTGTAGCCAAACAACAAATATAATGAGATTAATAACAAATACGGAGTATAAAATTACTAATTCCGTAGCATATAACATGCACATAAACAAAATTAATGACAGCCATGTAGCCAAACAACATATAAAATGAGATTAATAATAGTAAAAATATTGAATTACTAAGTACGTAGCCTAATATGAACATATGATGATGTTAATTGTCTTCAGTATACAGCTAATAACAATATATATACATAAGTTTTGAGAATAAGATCATTATAATTTTTTTTTAGAAATCTATATATCTCTTAAAGCCTTACAATTTTGATCTTCTAAGAATATCTAATTCTTCTTTAAGCATACGTTTCTTTTGTATCTATTATTTTAATTTTACATACTGAATTTTTTTATTATTCTATTGATTGTTATTTATTATTTATCCTTATTATGTTTTAGATATAATTTGATATTTAAATAAATTTAGGTAGTTTGCAGAGGTTGGAGACTCCATAATGGCTCGAAAAAAACTTCCTTTAATAATGTAGATAGATATTGATTAACCTACTTAGCTGCCTTATAAGCAGATTTTCCTTAAACTGACTTTCCTAAAACTATTATAATTGGTCTTGCCTTATTCTGTAATTACCTAATTATGACATATGGTAAATATGCTGAAATAATTAAACAACAATAAAATAATATAAGCTAAATTTATTCTATTCCATACTGGACTAGGACAAGTTATAGCGTTGATATCGTTGACATTCATCACAACCAAGTCATCTTTATTTGAGCTCATCATTTTTGGATCACTAAGATAACTATCTTGGGGTACGGCGCGCTGTACAACCACTATCTTGGGGTAAACAGAAAAGGTAGGGATGACAACAAACCAAGTTTGGGTTGGGCAAGTAAGACCCGGGCTTGGAGCCGTAATGTTAATCTTGGCTCTAAACCCGCATGATCCCATAACCGACGGGTGTGGGTCGGGTGTTAGACCCACTGCCATCTGTTGTTGGAAGAGGGAAGTGGATAACAAAGACGGGGAGTGACAGGTTTGGGTGTGTAAAGTGTAAAGTGTAAAGTGCAAAGTGTAAAGAGAGAGAGTAGAGGAATTGGTATCCTTTGTTGAAAAATGTCGACAGTAAGCATGTCAGGAGTGAGAGGCTTTAATTCCAAATGCACCGCCTCGCTGTCTCCCACCTTGAATCCCATTCCCACCGCTTTTAGATTCCCAACACCAAACCACGACAAGGTCAAGGTCAAGGTCAAGGTGAGGCTGGCCTCTGCCTCTGTTGTCCCCGTCTCCGTCTCCGTCTCCGTCTCTCAACCGGATACCCTGAAAAGCCGTCTTGGTAATGGTGAAACCCTGTACGGTCTATTCCTGTGCTCCTTCTCCCCTACCCTTGCGGAGATTGCAGGCCATGCTGGTTACGACTTCGTGGTGATCGACATGGAGCACGGCTTCGGCGGCATTCCAGAGGCACTTCAATGCCTCCGCGCTCTCTCCGCCACATCCACCCCGGCAATCATCCGCCTTCCTGAGACCACCCACACTTGGGCCAAGAAGGCCCTTGACCTCGGCCCACAGGGTATTATGTTCCCCATGATCCAGTCTCATAAGGACGCCAGGAAGGCCGTCTCCTACTGCCGATACCCTCCAGAAGGTGTCCGCGGTGCCGCCCACCCAATCGTCCGCGCTTCCGGATACGGCGTCCACGCTGCCTCCTACCTCGGCTCCTGCCACGAGGATCTCCTCATCATGTGCCAGGTGGAGTCCGTTGATGCGGCCGACAAGGTCGATGAGATAGCAGCTGTCCAAGGGGTTGACTGCATCCAGATGGGTCCCCTCGACCTCAGCGCCAGCATGGGATACCTGTGGGACCCGTCTAACAAGAAAGTCAAACAGACTCTGCACAAGGTCGAGAAGGCCGTGCTCAAGTCTGCTGGAGCCTACTTGTGTGGCTTTGCCATGCCTCACGACACTCCCCAGGACCTCAGGTCACGAGGCTATCACATGATTTCCGGGGCCGTTGATGTTGCCATGTTTAGGACTGCTGCCGTCCAGGATGTCACCAACTTCAAGCTTACTTTAGAGACGGCACTGCCCGACTCCGATGCCAAAGATGGTGATGAAAAATACTGGAGCGAGTGATTTCTTACCCACTTACTTACTTGTTGCTTTCTTTCTTTCTTTCTTTCTTTCTTTAGCTCTCCTTAATAGATACCATCAACCCTTTTCTCCTGCATTTTCTTTGCTTATGGATCCCCATTTCACGCTGCTCTTTACTATAATCATGTTGATGCTTCAAAATCCCATTTTTGTACTATCTTGCTCCCTTGATTAATTACTTGTTTCTTTGTCCAGAGGGTTCCTAGGAGGGACTGTGTCCTGTTATATTACTTATAATCCTCAACTGTGTTACACACTCCACACTCCCATCTTCTTACTATTGTAGGCATACTTACTTCCGTATTATGCACCCTCTTGCAATATCCGGAGGTAACTGCATGCTGGCATTGAGAATGTTATTGATGATATAGTGGATATATCTTACCAAATTGGATTCATTGTTTTTCCCACCAGATATTTGTGGCTCTTGATACTGCTTGTTCGAAATGAGATCATTGCCCGTCTGATTGCACACCTCACAATAGCTCAACATCTTATTTATAGCTTACATGGAGTAGTATTCTAGAGCTATATCGCAATAACTTAGAGGCGATGGTGTTATTTTCATGTTCTATCTTAGTTTGACAAGGCACGAGGAACGAGCACTGAGGCGATGCTGTCCCAAGTTACGCCTTATGGACATGAGGCATACTAGTCCATTCTAATGATGCATTTATTAGGAGATCAAATTTCCTAAACAAAGGGTCTCATGAATTAACATTGATGGACAATAAACAAACCCCACATCTTTCCTTTGTTTAGCTTTTGGGAGTGAATTGTACTTAAATTCATGTGTTTTTTCATGCTTGAATCCCATGTCTACTAACACCTTCCTCACCCATACAACTTGGTTAGCAGTAGTAGGAGTTGCAATGTATTCCGCTTTCGGAGCAGACTGGGCTACAATGCACATTCAGGAGGTAATTCCATGTCATCCACAAAATGTGCCCAATCGCTATCAGAGTATGCAATTAACCTCAGATGAGAACATGGTTGGTAACGAATTCCGATATATCATAGGTCCCTGTTTGCAACATCCATGTGAACTTTACTTGGATTGTTCATAAACGTTGACACCATGTCTGCACGTGACATCTAATATGCTCTTATTGCTGTTAGATTGTTAGGTATAACAAACTTCCTACTAAGCTCTTGTACAGCCTTCGGTTTACCTTTTGTGCCCATACGGCCCCATAGTATAACTTCTCGTTGACTACAAGAGGTAAAAGTGGTGTTTACTAACGCTTCAGAATGCTGCAATTTTTAACTTCTTTGGAATTTCTTCTGCATATTTGGTTTGCAAAATGAAACTCTCATTGGAATTGCGTAGTAATACAACTCTCACTAGCGGTGCCCCCTACGCCTTGGGTGCTCCGTAGGTGCGTTTTATGGATCTCGTGCTGTCGTGCACCTTCTGACACCGAGGTGATTGCACCGTACGCCTAGGCGTGCATCAGAGATGCTTTTTGAAACCAAGTGCTCTACGGAGAGAGGATTTGTGGAGCAGTGGCTTTTCCTGACTTTCTTCAAGGCCATTTTCCTCGGTAAAAGTCTAGTTGCCATCTTGGGCTCATTACTAGAAAAACTGCTTGTCGATACTTTTGGATTTGGCCGAGTTACCCTTTTGGCGCTGCATCTTGCTTTTTTTCTGCTATATGATAATCCTAAAATCTTCGTGGCCTGAAACCTTTGAAGATCTTTTAAGAAACAAAGACTTGCTCACGCAGTTTAGGGGTGCTGCTAAGTGCTACTTCTAAATTGCCATTGTATCTGGTAAATGTTTGTTCCATTGTGATCAATGAAAGTCTCTTTTCTAATTTATGAAGTTGCCTTTTTAGTAGTGTCGCTCTCTGTAATGTGCAGATCATTTTTATCCCCAGCAAGTGATCAGATTTGTCAAATTTGTAGTAAGAAGCGTCTCATCGGTATAGTACTACAAAGGGACCTGATAGTGCTACCTTGGACTTGGAGCTCCTTAAAATTTGAAGGGAAAGGGGACAATAAAAGTGGGATAGACGGAGTATCTTTGAAACACATGAGCCAATATAATGACACGTATACTTTATGTATTGCAGCAAGACTGATGGCCCAATCCCCTACGACTATGAACTACATCCAGATATTGTTTGCCATCCCTGAATTACTTGAGCTCACACTAGACGTGGGAGGAGGAATCCGAAGGATTATTGTACACCTTTCTCTCTGGTTTACAGTGTGGAGATGAATTTTTCAAGTACTACGTGACACATCCCTTCAGAGTACAGTTACTAATACACATACGAGAGTTATGATCCTCTCCATTACCTCAAATATGTTAGCTTGCTGAGGTGCTTTCTCAACTGGTACTGGCCCATGTGCCATCTTTATTTTTTATTTCTATTTCCAAATTTAGCCCTAGTAATTTAATAATCAGAGATCCAGATGCCCCATTCGCTGTCTTTTCCACGTTTCCATGCCAACAAGGCAATAATTAGGAGTGAATATATATACCACCTATGTCTTTGTTGACTGACACAATCAGTCATCTATCTCCTCTCCTTTTATCTCTAGTATTTAAAGACAAAGGAGTACTTTAAAAGTCTCAAAGGTTGAAGGCATCAGATAGAGAGATAGATTAGGCAAGTAGGGAAGCAAAACAAGTTAGAGAAAGATGATTAAGAAATGCAGGCGCGTTGTGTTTTTGTTGGCTGTGCAGCTCTTGATTCTTCAGCTAGCCCAAGTCTCATGTTACCAGTATAAAGTGGGGGACTTGGATGCCTGGGGCATTCCGACTGCTGCTAATCCTGATGTCTACATCAAATGGTCCAAAACTCACGTTTTCAGAGTTGGTGATTCTCTTTGTAAGTTGCCCTCCTTACCTACATGCTTCCTTAATACGCCCTCTTTGTATACAAGATTATGCCGAATGCTGAATGCCGAATGCTGATTGCTGAATGCTGACAAATGTAACAATGTTAAACTGGGCAGTGTTTTTGTACCCTCCAAGCCAGGACTCAATGATACAAGTGAGACCAGAAGCGTTCAACTCATGCAGCATGAAAGATCCACCAATCCTGAAAATGAATGACGGAAACTCGGTTTTCAACATAACACAGCCAGGCGAATTCTACTTCATGAGTGGAGAAGAGGGGCATTGCCAGAAGGGACAGAAACTCCACATTTCTCTGGCGGGTGACGGGGCCATCGCATACCCTCCCGAGGGACCAGGTCCACTCTCGGACACCTCCTACACCCCTGCCTTCGGATCTATCCCGACTGCATCATCTTCTTCCCCTCCTTTCCTCTCTTTCTCTACCTTTTTGGCATCTTTGGTTGGATCCCTAATTTGGGTGCTCTTCTGATGAGTACACTTCCAACACCATTCAACCTCACACTTGCGTTCAGATGAGATCAATCCCCTCTTTTTTTACCATTCCACTGCCCATGTGCTAACATGGCTTTGTATTCTTCTTGTGGGCCTACATTTTTTAATTTTATAATCCTTTTTCAGAATAAACACGTTTACGTATGTAAGTAAATGCTTTGCTTTTGCATCTCACTGTCGGTGTCTTAAACAGTTGAGTTATTTACATTACATATTGATGAGTGATGATAAACTAGAATGAGTATCAATCAAAGCAGAAAAGGGCACAGGTGGGAGGGACATCAACGGCCCCTTCCATTTTATGGGATACAACTTGCATTGCCAGTAAAATCCAATCTCATTATACATTTTTACTTCTTCCCCCTTGTTAGACGACCCTTATAAAGATTTGGTTAACTAGTTCTGATTCGGTAATCTTACTTGTCGGAATAAATTATGCTCTAACAAGTTCCATAATAAGAACCACTTAAAGAGCTTCAATACAAATAAAAAATAATCTCAAGCAATATTACGTAATAAATAAACTCTGTAACTAATTACTCGTCAAAATAAAGCATGCTCTAACAAGTGCCTTGATAAAAACTCGTTTAAAGAACCTCAATACAATAAAAAATAAGCTCAAGCAACATTACAAAAAACATATAACTAATTTCTCCAAGACAAGGAGTCAGAGTAGAACAATAAGGCAGCAGCTACAAAACACTGGAGGCTATACTAAGCACAAGCATAACACTCTTTTAAGAGTTAAAATTGGGAAGCCGCAACCTCATCCATCCTATAAAACAAGCCTTGGTCCCAAATTGATTATCAGGTACTTGAAGGGAAGTCACACGACGAATGTTCCACTCCAAAGTTCATCTTGCTTGGATGTCACGAAATGAGACGCTAATCAACAAACCGTAACATCTTGACTGGAAGAAGGCTTGCCTAGTTAAATAACATCAGCTTGTGGTGGCGACTAACTAGTTTGGATATCAATAAAATGAGCTGCTAATCAACAAACCATGGCAACATCTTGACTGGAAGAAGGCTTTCCTTGTGGAATAACATCGACTTGAGGTAGCTCCGAACTAGTTTCAGCTCCAGAAAAGGGAGTCCTAACACCAGGATCTATGTCCATTGCACTGCTCCTTGGAGGAGATGTTGGCTGCACTTCAACATCTGGATATGCAGCCTTAAACCTTGCCCTCAGCCCATCATCTACTAACCGAACTCCATTCAACTGATTCCCCAGTGACAACCACCTAATCCACCATATGAGGGATCATACAAACAAAAAAATTAAAGGCTGGTACAAGCATAGTAAACACCTTCAACCGTTTTAAACAAGGGGAGCATTTCATATGAGAGCAAAATTCACACCTCAAAAAGCTGTGTTGGTTGTTTAAAATTTATATACACCACAATACCAACCCCACCTAACACAGTGGAATGATCTCTTTTTTATAGGGAGATACAAGACATCCTGTTTTCAAAGAATTACATTTTATATTTCTAATTCATAAAAGTCAAACTGATGAACAGACCAAGTTCCATGGCACAAGAAAGAGATCCGACAGGCACACAAACATAAGAGATTTTCATAATTTGTAAAAAATGAAATGAATGACCAAATTGTGCAGACATCTAGACGGTTGACATGGGATAAATGCCCTCCTAAGTGGCTAATTGTGTCCCAGCAACTTGTGAGGGTTCACACAGAATAGGCGCTATGCACCCACAGAGAAAATGATAGACATGGAGAGAAACAAACGAAGGAAGTACAAATCAAACTTGTGTTCCTGAGGGGATTCTGGTCTTACCCTGATTGTGTATTATGCATGCGAGCAAACAATTCGAGCTTTCTCGTCCTTGGACTTATCCTCTCCAGCAAAGGATACATCTATAGAAAAGGCACATTACATCATAAAGAACACAAACCAGATCATATAAAAGGAGTAAAGAAAACCTACAAAACATGATATAACTTGGATTTTACCTCATCTGGTTTTCGACTAGTCTCACGAACCTCAGCTACAATTACATCAGTATCAATATTCCTATTCACCAAAGGACTTCCTTTTATACCCACAAGGCAATGTTCTTTGCTATGGTTGAGCCAATGACCCGTACGACCAGTTCTGATGATCCGCTGAAGTTGATTGGTTTTAACCCAGATAATCTCTTCAACACGTTTGTAACCCCACAATTCGAGACATTCACGGCCGAGCTCCATGGCACGGCCGGTGACCCAGAGGAAAATCAAACCATCGGTCTGCAAAGCAGGGACGTTAAGAGTACGCATCTCGTCATCGGCCATAGTGCCATAAGGCAACTCCATATGAATATCCCAAGGGGGATCAGCCATGATGACTCCAAACTGGCCTAAGATATCCATTCTAAAATTGCGAATGTCACAGCTGATCCACTGGGACTCACCAAGTTCGACTTCAGAACAGTACTCGGCACGCTGAGTTTTTAAGAGTTTAGGAGGGGCAAGAGTAGGAGGCATACCCATGATGGGGGAGACGTCAGGAGTGGGGTCAAGCTCATAGTGAACATACTTGCAGGTCTGAAAAGGAATAATAAGATAAGATTGGATTAGACGATGGATGATACTTGATAGGGAGTAGACTAATACTCCGTAATAGTTAGTAAGTAGGGAATAGGTAGGTACCTTCATGTGACGACAGGTGTCGAGAAAAGAGCAATCACCGAGATTGATGTCGGTATGGGGGGCAATGATGCGGCGAAAGTGAACCTTGTGGCAGGCAAGGAAGGAGTTGGACTTGAGGCGGCAGTCCTCCTTAGTTAAAGACAAGCAGTAGTGTTGGATTTGAGGGCCGTCTTTAGTCTTAAACTTATCAGCAATGGCACGCTCTTTAGCAGTACGGCGGCAAAGGAGGTTGAAGATCTCCTCACCAGCCTGAGACTTGAGGTTTTCCTTGAAGGATTTCCTGTTTAAGATCTCCTCGAGGTCTTTCATCAGGTCATCGTCTGTACTTGAATGATTGGTGTTGTTGTTGATGTTGGTGATGGTGATGGTGTTGGTGTTGGTGTTGGTGTTGGTATTGGGTTGGTGGGGATGTTGCTGCTGCGGCTGTTGTTGCTGGTGCTGCTTCTTCTTTTTGAGGGAGAGGGCGAGGGCGAGGGCAGCGTTGGTGGAGGAATTGGTAACAGGAATGGGATTGGGATTAGGGTTAGCGTGAGGAGTAGGGAGGTTGTTAAAGTAGTAATCAGGGCGGCGGTGGAAGGACGAGAGGAGGTTGAGAGAGAGATGGAGGGAAGGCATCAAATGAGGGAGTTGGGTTTGGAAACAAGACATCAACTGCTGGTGTTCACAGTGACGCCTTTGGATGCGATCTTCAATCTGTTCCCGTAATTCCTTCACTCCCAACATATCTTCATCAACTCCTCCTCCGCCTCCTGACACGCTCTCACCTTCTCTTTCCATATCTCAACAGAATTCCAGACCCTGTACGTATTATTATGGGCTTCCTACCAATTAACACCACATTTCAAACCCTAACCATTCATCATCTTCCAATTAACATTATTAAAAATTATTCAACCAAAACCCTAACAAATTATTCAAATAATAATATACTTAACTATACGTCTATACTTACAATCGACGTCGGCACTGGGCTTTGTGGTCCACGGCGAGCACACTGATGATTGGTGGTCCTGCAGCCGGCTTCGGTGTGATTGTCACTCTCAATTTTGGGGGTCACGAGAATCCTCAGATGGTGAGAATACAATTTTTTTAATAGGAATACGTTTAACTATGGGGGGTCGGCCTCAAATTACTTTTTTTTTTATTTTAAATAGGGTTGAACAAAAATATATCATACGGTTTTAATAAACGGATATGATACGGTATATAGTTTTAATTATACGAATTTTTGGGTATACGATACGAACTTCCGGGTATCTGATGCGGTTTTTTAAAATCCGGGTATATGATTTTTGACACGGTTTAATTAAAAATAACAAAAAAAAATTAAGTTGTTGTGAAACTTTGGTTTTGATATGGACTATTTGGGGGAAACTTTGTGGTTCAATCTTTGGATGCAAAATTTACATTCTTCTTTATATAAAAGAATCTTCTTTATATAAAAGAAGAAACAATTAAAGGATTTCTATTGGTTCTGATTTTCAGGAAATAGAAAAGAAAAATATCTTTTGGTTGATGTGGGGACCCCACTTACATGAGAAGATTTAATTAAAATTCTTTACTAATCCTCCAATTTTTCCTCCTATTTACACAAAATCACATACACAAACCTTAGATTATATACATATGGGTTACATACGGTCTACGGAGTATATATTACTAATACAGTATCAACATCCTAATATTACAAAAAAACAAATACCAATTTTAATCAATACAAAAAATGAATTAATAAATAAATTAAGATACCTCACATTTTGTACAGGAGTACAAAAATTACTCCGTTAATAGAAAATAAATTTGATAAATTATAGTTTATAAAATCTTTTGGTACCCACAAAGAAAACACAACATATATAAAAATTTTAGGAATTAATAAAAATAAAAGGAACATATAAATATATAAGAAACGGGAAAAAAAATATTCGAAAAATATAACAAGTCATATAAAAAAATTGTCTTCAAGGATTAGTGAAATTAAAACTACAATCATATCTACTTCAAAAAAATTATCTTAATGACAATACATTTTTGTTTTGTTTATAAAATCATCAACAAATTCGTTAAGAAAATCAACAATATTCAACCTTAATAGTCACCTAACCACCTTTTGATGGCAATAAATTAAAATTTGGGTATAAAATGAAAATCTATCTCTTAGGTTAATTAAGAAAGCAAAACATTAAAAGGTAAATATTTTGAATAAAAAAACTAGAGGAAATTTCATCAATGGAAAAAATAATGCATATTTATATAATAGAGAAAAACAAGGAAAAAAAAACTTGATAAAAGATTGCAATTATAAATGCTAGATCTAATAATTTCTAAATTTGAAGGACTGAATTAACCTAACAAACATTTATTAATTTGGCATGCAAGTATTTACCATATGAACATTGATTAAGTTGGAAAAATATGAAGGTGGTGATTTTTATTGAACGTTATGACAGAGGCGGCGAAGGACGAAGGTATGGGTAAGATGGCGGTGATGACAAATCTATAATTTACAAAGGATTATTTTAGGGGTCGTAAGTTATACTTTTCTACGGAGTATCCTTGATGATTGATTTAGGGGTTATCAATTTGGGTTGTGAAGGAGTATCCGAAGGTATGGTTTTTTTTTGCTTTACTCATTTGTATGGCTAGGTTAAGCTGTTTAGTATGAATTGAAATTTGTAATCCTCACCTAGGCCTTACACACTTACAACATAAATAAATCCGTAAATTTTGCTTAAGACATATATTATCCTTTCTAAATATAATACGGGTCAAATACTACCACATATTGCTAATAACGACTTAAATTTTGGCATTTTTTAGATAACAAGTGAGTTGATATGGTATGTATTTGACCCGTCTTATGCTTAAGACGGGTAGTGCCTTTGTATAAATAAGTAGTGCCTTTGTGTAACTAAATGTAGGTCAATTTCTCATTTTTTTTATTAAAGGACCAACCACAATATTTATACACGGTATAAGAGTTTTCAGGTTAAATGTTTGAGAAAGCAAAAAAAAAAATCAATCCCTGTCCAACCACGATATTTATCATGCACAATTATATGCTATAAATATAATAATATCACTATTACGATCCGTGTATTTTTTTGCACGGGTTTAAAATTAGTGTATGTAACTATTTTAGTAGTTTGTGGGTATTAAAGTTGTATGTAACTATTACCCACCTTCTCTTTAAATAAAACTAGTTTTAAACTCGTACAAAAATATACTGGATTTTTTTTTTAAAAAATTACATTTTAGATATGTTGGATTAATGCAAATATAATTAGACTTAATATTCTCAAAAAAAAAATAACACAATGATAAATTTGTGCAAATGTAATTTCATCGAAGGGAATTTCCAAGCAACCTGACTAAAGTCAAAGTGTAACAACATCATCATTGTTACAAATTACATTTGTGCAAAGGTAATTTCATCGAAAGAAAATAGTTTTAGATTCGTGCAAATTGCACTTGTATGCTATTATAAACATTATTATTATAAAAAGGTTTAAATCAATGTAATTAAGTTTAGTGTCAAATCATAAACTTGATTTACAACTTTTAAAAAAACATGAACAATTTTATTACTTTAAATGACAAACATCATTAAAAGAGAATTATACTTCGTACATAACTCTATACCATTTTAAAAAAGATAAAATAAATAGATATAAATTTGCAGAATTTCTATTATATAAGTACAAAAAAGATACAAATATGGTTAAAATAATTAATATCATTATTGGATGTTGTTGCATTGGAGAGTTCAAGAGAAAAAGAAATTGATAGTCTTATTAATTGTGAAATTGAGGCATATTTGAACTCTGATCTCCAATTCCAAGTGAGTTGAGCTCTCTTGAAGGCGCTCCTTGGCTTAACGACTCTTCTAATAGTTGGAAAAGCCAAGTGAATAAGATTGAATAGGTTATGAAGGGAATTGGCTTGAAAATTTCTCTTTGTTGGAAAAAAAGGTGAAGTGGAGGACTTGATTCTTCCTTCACCTACTTATTTGAAGCCTCTCATTACCTCGCCTAATGCTACTCTTGAGAGGGTGAGTGTATTCAGACTCATCGCTCCTCTCGTCCACCATTAAAAGCCACCCGACATTGTAAAGTCGTGTGAAAGTTGGTGTGTGAAACTTTTTATATCTTGCCTACTTTTCCTACTTGGTGGCAAAACGAAGATGGTGAAGAAGACTTGGCTACGCTTGGGTTTTGGTTGTTGGTGTGCTATTCTTTGAGGTCCTTGACAAGCTAACTGTTTGTGTGACAACCCTCGCGAATGCGGAAATAAAACATAACAAGCATGTGATTTATATAACGGAAAATACGATGTTTTTGAAATTTTTTACATGCAAGATAGAAATACGAGGAATGTCAAATAATTACAAACAAAATAGAATATACTACAAAGAGACGAAGTCTCTCAAAATGTTATCAATATCAAAGTGATTAGCAAACTAGCTAATAAACGTCTAGAGGTGTTTCATCCAGGGACAACGCCCGCTAGCTCACACCCGAATCCAAAATACCATAAGCAAAAAACCATCCATGCAAGCAACCTGCTCATCCATGAAAAACATGAACGCCACAGTCAGTGGAGAGTAACTCCGGGTTCTCCCAGCCATATCACATTAAACGTACATAAAAGGAAATACAAAAGTAGAAGCATGAATATATAGATATAATCATGTGAGATACGTAAGGATAGATAGCAAATTCAATTATAATGATAAAAGCATATGGAATACCAAATCCGATCCATCATGTTATACCAAGATCGGGGAGACACTTTAGGCAACGGCTACGCTCACTAGGGCTTATATCTCACCGTTAGCGGTATAAGTTTGATAAGATTGAGACTCGACAAACAAACCATGCCAAGTCATTCAATGATCAATCATATAATCATTCATGTAATCATCCATCCAAATACACCGACACAATGACGACATCTCTCACGGTAAATGAAACGCACTAGCACCGTGTACATGGCAAGTATGATTAAAAGGCATCCACGGGATAAAAACATTCCCTGAACGCATACACGATTCAATTCATTTCGTATATGTGGACTAATTTCCTCCTGTTAGAACGACGATATAAATACCCGGTCCTAGTCTAAATCTGGCCAGAATCCCGAAATCACATTTTCCGGTTCGACATGCGATAAACGTTTCGCATCCAAGACTCGGTCTATCATAGACGCCGAGTACCCCAAATTCGGTAGATACAATTCACGAATGAGGCGGAAAAGAGCACACGCTCATAACAAGCGGTACGTACATGCAAATAAACAACCCGCAAGTAACAACATGTGACGGCAGGGTCGATCAACGAATGCGTTCGCCTCAAACACGCAGTCGTATGCCATTAACACATGCCAATTAAGCAGTAGGATACATCCCCGTTCCGACATTACAGCCTTACGAACGTGGAGGTAGCCAAGGGAATGAGAATACAAAGCACATAACAAAATAGTGCCAAACCGTAACATTTGTAAAAACCGACTCAAAGTGGAAACATACCAAAAACCGTCACAAAACATGTGATACAAGCGAATGAAATATCATATATTCAAAACATTAATATTATAAGTCACTACGTAAATTTATACGATAAACGAACGATCGGAATTATTATAAATGAAATCGTAAACAAGAAATACAAACAAAGACCAGCAGGTGCCAGCCGGTCAGGTGGACCGGCTGCCGGCCACCCGGCTAAGGCCAATAGTCATATGAAAACCAACGTGAAATGTCAGTGTGTCCCAGCCGGTCAATGGGACCGGCTGCCGGCTACCCGGCTGGGACCAAGGGAACATTGGAAAAATAAGAAGGAAAATAGGGGTGTCTTAGCCGGTTGGCTGACCGGTTGCCGGTCGGCCGGCGGAGACCAACTTCATGCATCAAACATTACGTAACACAATAAAAATACAGCCACTGCCCCAGCCGGTGGTCTGACCGGCTGCCGGTCGACCGGCTGGGGTCCATAGTACACGAAATTCACCATTTTCACTAAGGATCCAAATTCAACCATTATCAAATATTATCATAAATCATCAAATCTCATATGAATTCTCAACAAACAACATATACCATCATCAACACAATTACTAAGCTCACTAATCATATTCTAAATACGATTCCTAGCATAGAAAACACGTAAAACACGTAAATGATATCAAGTAACCCTTCACCGTTACCTTTATGCGTCTTTAAACGATTTCTAAGCCTTCCTCCACTAGATAGTAATCTTTGTCGGGGTCTAGAAAGTCTCCACCTAAACAAGACGACAAAAGATGAATATAATTCACCTTTGAGAAAGACGGATAAATTGAAAAGCGAGAAAGACGGTAATTTTATTACCAATACGGATAGAGGAAGATGAGAGGGAAGGAATAAGACGAACCTTACTGAATTTAAGCGAGTAACGAAGGAGTAGTGACGATTTTGAGCTTGATCGAAAATTACAAAAAAAATGGAAAATCTTAAAAAAAGAAAACCAAATATATTGCATTATATTTATATGTTTGCTTGTCTAACAAGTGGTGTAGGCACACATGGAGCATTTGAAATAATAGGAGAATAGAAGACCGCTTGGTATACTATTTCCAACCCTTTTCTCCTTTTCCGTTCTTTTCTTTTATTTTGATTAATATGAAGGAGGACGGAATATTGTTGATGAGGATATTTCTTTTTTGAACTTGTGGTTGTGTACTTGTGTTGCTTACGTGTTTCTAGAATTAGACAATTGTTGGATGTTTATTTAATTGTTGCTAGGATTTAGAAATGCATTCTGTCACTTATAAATACTTGTTTGTTGCTTTACATTCCGTTTGCATTGAGTTGGTATATATTTTAAACAAAATGTGGTATAGGAAGGGTACATGATAGCTCAATGATGATTTTGTCTTGGACGTGTCTTCCCCCTCCTAGTGGCTTGCACCTTGTGACCTCCTAGTTAGACACCCGGGGAATAAGGCTTGACCGAAAGATTACAGACCGCCTTGTGAGACCAAGTAGACCGTAGGCTAGACCTACACTTCGACATAGCTACTTACATGTGAGACTTAGAGCCTCCTTTAAACCGGTGCATCCATACCCGGTCTCCATAGATTGTGAGTAGGCCTTCTTGTGTGGCATGTCACATCTCTACACACAAGTTTGTCGTCTTCCCCTTAGATTACGAGATGTATGAAAACTCGTTGCATATGATTTTTGAACCGCACATTACCAAATAAGCCTAATTTTCGAACTTTTAGATTCGGACCGATTTTTGTATCCCCTTTGAGCCTTAGCCTTTCATTTGGCACAACTACAACACTAACTGCATCCCATAAACAACCTTCCTTGATCAAGAAAGTTGTCACCTTATTTTTGGTGTTTTGAAAAGGGGATTCGAATCCTAATTGGTGGATACAAGCTAAGTTCATTAGAGTCAAAATAAATGGTTTATTTTTGGTTTGACTTTTAAATAAAGAGGTTTTATAAAAGCAAAAAGAAAATAAAAAAGAAAGAAAAATTCAAAAACAACAAAAATTATTTTATATATTTATTCTATGTTTGGATGAGAAAAAGTCGAGCAACATTTCTTATCCATCATGAAAGGAGTAGAAAAAGATTTTGCAAAATAATTGGGGACATGATATTTTTCTAAGTGAGTCAGACTTTCAAATTTGATATTCTCATTTGGTGTAATAAGTTGGAGAAATGGAATTTTGACAATTTTTTGATTTGTAACTCCACCCACTGTGAAATTAGATTATGTTTGGTAGATTTCCTTTCCTAATACGAGTGGAGTATTAAACTTAGGACTCGCTTGAAAATGAGGTAATTATTATGGGAGTAATAGAGCTAAATGAACTAAAAAATGTAGGAGAGTGATAAAGTTTAGAGATCAAAATGAGAAATTATAGTGTAATTGTCTCTCTATTAAGGGAGTAAAATTTTTCTACCTCCTCTCAAGTAATGCAATATGGAGGTCATAATAATTCCTCTCTCACCCTCTCTCTCCATCCTCCACAACCATCACATATCACCAATCTCCTTCCATTTCTTCTTATTTTAGTTTTAATTACTCCCATAATAATTACCTCCATTCTAAGGAATCCTTAGTGGGAACAATGCTTGTGGAGGTCTTGAATCACACTCTCAATTCAATATCCTCATTGTTTAACATTAGTGTCCCCAGACAAAGCATCTTAGCCAACTTCCTGTTTTATTTTTCATAACTCAATATTTTGCTTCTTCTTCATGGACCACACCACACGTCTCTGGATATACGTTATGAGACCCCTCAACTGAATACCAATAAATCATTCATTCATTCATTCACGAAACAAAGCTAACGCTCACTGCTCCGCTCAGGTCCAATCTATATCTATATGATATAGGTAACTGCTAAATTAGAATCTAGACGAGAAAACGCTTGTCCATATGTAATGGGTCACAGGCGCACGTGATAACAGCTAGTAAGACGAGACGACACCACGAACGAAGCAGGAAGAAGCTCTCTAAACCGGTGGAAAGAGTTGGGTGTTGGATGAACCTGTCTCACTCATTATCTTTAACAACTTGATCTTGTTGGCCCCGGCAACAAACATGTGTTAACCATTCACAATTAAGTATTAAATAATCAGACATTCGGACCTACTACCTCCAGACCCGCCAATTTTATTTCCTAATGAATCATAATGGGAAAAGGGAAAAAAACAGGAGCAACACAAAATGTGGAATCAAATCTATGATTGCAGCGAATCATGAACAAAAAGGGCAGTAACATGTCTGTTTACGGCAAAAAGACAGAAACACATTTGGAGTCATCTCCTGAATAATATGCACCCAAATTGAGAGAGTGTAGTGTGGTCATTCCTCATTAAACCCCACACAATTTATCCTTTCATATCTGTAAAGGGTGGGTGTGTTCAATATATACGGAATAACAAACAAACAAACAAACAAACGAATCGTAAATTGTAACACCACCCTACCCTCTTCAATCTTCTTTACACTTTGAACTCACTCTATTAATACCCACTGAAAGCAACTCTACGAGTCCACCAAATTTGTCTCCCTTTTCTGCCTTCCTACTACCCATTTAGACCCCTCTTTAGATAACATATTATTATCCCTTTCCTCACACTTTACATTCATACCTCTCTAGTAAACGTCATATGATCTGTGGCTGATCAAACGACCATCCACGCGTACCAATCTCGGCTACAAACAACTTTTCCTTTCTCTTTTTGCTTTGAAACCAATTTTCACGTACCAAAGTATATTTGGCTATACTCTCCCATTTCCGCCCCCGCTACCATATACAACTGGCAAATTGGTGAAGGTAAAAGGCGGGGAGTCATTGATGGAAGGCGGAGATCAAAGAAAAAGAAAACGCTTGGTCAAAGTCCCAAAGAGCTTGGGGTTGAAAGAATCAAAATCCAAGCTATACATAATCAGAAGATGTATTGCCATGCTTGTATGTTGGAAGGAACAAGATGGAGACTAATAAACCACCCTAGCTATAAATAAGCTAAGCCGTCAACATAGTTATGAGAGATGATATTCATGAATCGTGACCCAACAAATTTGCTTTAACAAAAAAACAAGAGGGCCTTTTGTTTTCATTGGCTCAATTCAATCCTAGCTATCATGTAAGGAGTCATTTGTTTTTTTGTATCCCAGGTCACATATACAAGTCGCCATAAATAGTCAATTTACAAGAATTGACGAGGCAGTAGAAGATGAGAAATACCAGGAATGGTTTTTGACTTGTTAGTTTGCATTGGTTCAGCACGTGGCAAAAACCTAATCATTATGACATACTGTATGATATCTCCACTGTGCTCAATACCTATGCATAGCAGCATAGCTCGTTAGATTGCATTGCAGTAACTAGAAAGTTTGCATTGGTTACAAACTGATTATCGTTGTCAAGCTATCTTGAAAATGTGGATTCCCTTGCAGTAAAATCGTTAACATGAACTCTCTTGTCCGCAAAATAAAAAATCCTTTGGTATACAGGTCAATGTTTCACAGTGACAACGTATAAAAAGGGAGCATATAAGCCAGCCAAGGATTAGTATCTCACTGAAATATTCTAAAAGAGCCACTGGTAAATCTTCAAGATGACCGCAGTATCTTCTTATAATCCTGGAATGTGCCGTGGAATGGCGTCGCTGTCCCTTGCGAAACTACCCACAGCTCATCAACACTGTTTGATATAAGGTGTTCATCGTGACTAACCTGAACATGCGAAAACAACATCTACATTAAACACTGCCGTGGTGGACTATTCCTCCAGAAAAGAGATGATATTATCATAGGAATATAATTAGTTGATACTCCCTCCATTTCACTTTTATTGTCCTCTTTCTGTGATTTCCATATTCCAAATTAATCGTCTCATTTCGAAATATAGCATGTAAAAATAGTGAACTATTCATTATACCCCTAGTTAAATAAATTCTCCTTTCCCATTTTGCTTATATCTTGCACGTAAGTTTAATGGTCAAGGGGAAATTTATGATATTTCACCTTTTTTTTTTCTTAAATATGACTTTTAGTTAAACTAGGACACAATAAAAGTGGAATGGAAGGAGTCGCTAGAAATAAATGAAAGTATATAAATACCATTAATATGCCTCCTTGGAACATAACAAGACCCTGAATTAGTGCCTCCACAGCATCCAGATCCTGCAGTTCGAACAAGTACCATGAGTCCAGCAACAAAAGCTTGGTGCCCAAAATGTGGCAAGGTTTGCGCAAGTTAATTTTTTCCCATCAATCAGTTCGTCCAGTGATCCGCTCTCAAGGGGACTATAATTAGAACATATCTTCCACAGAGGGGCTTTATGACACGATATGTACAAAAGGCTATAAAAGTCTATTTACTTGTGTAGTTAGTGGAAGTTAAGACGATTCTGATTCTAGATTGAATACATTCAAGAGACACATCATGATAAACAATATAACTCAACATAGAAGTCAAGGCGTTCTTTTACAACAGATCACACTAAATTCAACGGCCAATTTGTCAAAAAGCATTTCCGTTCAAAAGAAAGGTCAGACAGTGGATTCAATACACCAGGGACAAAACTCAGTTTGTTTCAATTAAAAATATCTGGTGGATCTCCAATTCAGATCTAACTTTGAACCACAAAGGCAACGAAGATATACTTACAAGATGATTTGATGGCTCGTCGAGCAACAATAGGTGTGGCTTCTTAAAAGTAATTTTTGCAAATGCTACTCTACTTTTCTGACCACCTGTGACATAAGATTATTCAGCATACAGCAGAACCATGAAGAACTCAACAACTAGAATTGGACAAGGTGCTTATTGGGAAGGGAAGAAGATTAAAGGATTTTTTTCAGATCTTGAGCACTAAAGAATAAACTTCAAGAATGTAAAAGAAAGTTAAGCTATATGACATGTGCTTAGAGGGAACATACCAGATAAGGTGTACATTGGCTGGAGTGCCAGATTACCAGTAATACCGAATGAACCTAAATGTCCACGCAATTTCTGTTCAGGTACACCCTAAAAATACAAAAATTGCCAAATTTCTTTAAATTAGATGTTTCTCATAGCATTTCTCAAAAACCTGCAGAATGATCTTTCTAAAAGCATTTCTCAAACGTGCAGAGAGATACTGAAAGCTGGAGCTATTAGCAAAAGAAACCTGCTAACCTCAAACCTCAGACAAGTAACCTAATCCCCCCATTAATACCAAAAAGTTAACCTACACCAACAGTGTTCTAAGTAGGGTGTTCATAATTAACCAAACCGTAAAAACCGAACCGAAAAAACCGAAAACCGCTCTTTTTTTAGGTTCGGTTAACCAAACCGAAACACAAAAACGGTTCGGTTAACGGAACCGGTTCATTTTACTCGGGAACGGTTTGGCTTCGGTTCGGATTTTCATAACCGCGGTTAACCGAAACCGAACCGTGACATTATTACACATAGCAAAATATTATTGGGCTGGCCCAAAAACAAATAATTACCCTTATTTTTGCACTCAAACTCTCATACCTTACATTTCACCTCATTCTGACACCCAGCCACCCTCATCCTCAATCACTATTCACCATTCTATTATTGAATTACGTTGTCTTACATTCAGCAGTTAACTCTTCCTATTATTTTATCTTTAATTATTTTTATATTATGTTTATCTGGTAGAGTTTTACTATAGTCACCGTTAAATTATGTCAATGATATAAAAAAAATAGAACAAAGTTTCTATGTGAGAAAAAAATCCGATAATGCAACGGTTCAACCGGTTAACCGAAAAGAAAATAACCGCAGCAAACGGTTCGGTTATGGTTCGCCATTTAGCCGAACCGGTTGGGCGGTTAACCATTTAATTTAATGAACACCCCTAGACTTCTAAGAACTCACCGGGAAGCAGCGCATCAGATAGAGAAGAGGATTTGAGGATAAGTCAAGTCCATCAACATGGTGTTGACTGAATACAGCAATACGGACCTGCAAATATACAACAATAATTAAATCAAGCCTAACCAGCGATGAGATAGCAAACACTCCAAGCGATCTACAAACATGAGTATGCATTGGGTCATGAATGATGATCTATAATGGATTATAGTTCATTAGCATACATCAATAACCAGCATGGGAAAAAAATAAATAAAGAAATCTAACATTAAGCTCTACTCCCATGATGCACAAAAAAGCAGCAGATTAAGTCACAAGGAGAGTACACCCTAAACACTAAGGAGTAGCAACTAAATCATATCAGGGAAGCAGTAGGACACTATAACTTGTCGCATTTCAAAACGCCAGCTTAAATCAATCCTGACGATCGAAGAAGCATGAATAAATCGAGCGAAACAACCTACAACATAAACGCACTAAATGGCCACAAAAAGGCATATAAAATTTTGAAAGCCTGAAATAATTTATTTCAAAGGAAAAAGAAACAAAATAAAATTTTAAAATTATCTTCAGATATGTCGGGTCTTTTAAAGACATAAGCTACAAGAACCTTGGTCAAAGTCACATTACAAATGACCTTGAAAGACAGGTATATATCAGGTCTCGTTCCTTTGAGTGGTTGAATGGCTGGGGAATTATATCTAATATACCTTTGCTGAGCGGAAAACAGTTCCTGAGCTTGGTTGTAACTCCCCGGCAATCAAATTCAGTATCGTAGATTTTCCAATACCATTGGGACCAACCACTGCAGAAGATAAAATTGTCACGAGAGTTCAACACATTTAGAAAAGGGTCAAAACAAAGTTATTCCAATCATATATTAACGAAAGTCAAGGATACTAAAGTAAATTTAGTAATTTACCAACCTACCAATTTAAACCCATACCAAAATGGCAGCATCAACAGTTTAACACAAAGAGTGGGAATATTCAAGTACGGTAATAGAAGACATAATTGCCTAAAGAGGCTCCTGCACCAAGCAGTGATTTGGATGGCAGATGTAATCGACCCTTTCCTTTGAAATCACATTCAATCACCTCGATACTGTTTTTTAGTGACTCTCTTAATCTATAGAATGATCATCTTGATTTAGCCCATGATTCTTACTATATAGGAAAAATATCAGAATCTTCGTTGTTCGGAATCATCAGTGCACCTTAAAGGCCCTTGCCTAGCCGAGTAAAGAGGCAGGTGTTTGCAGCCCCCTCTTATAAACCCAGAGACAACTTCTAAGCGTTTTTTACATGCAAAATATATCCTTTAAACAAGAAAAAAGTGACTTTAAAAATACAACACAAGTGTAAGAGCAAACATATACGTTGATCAAACCGGAATTAAACTTGCAGGAACTATAACAGTAATAACACATTACACACCAATGAGGCATTGATTAGCACAATGAATCAGACAAAAGGCTTCTTTAACATAGATAACTTACTTGCAATACGGCTATCAAGATCAATTCCGAAGTTTAAGTTCTTGAACAGCAACGGACCACCAGGATAGCCAAAAGACGCATCACTGAAAATTAAATTTGAATTTGTCATCAATTTTTCAAAATATCTATAAGCACGATTTTAGTTTGTAAAGTACTGTCAATCAGTGAGCGTCACAAAATAGGCAAATGACCAAACACAGTGTCTGCAACTTCAAGCACCAAACAAATACGGAAAACATGGAAAATGTTGTCATAGTATAGTTGTAACAATTTCAGAAGAAAAATAGGCACATTTATCAGACATTTTTAAGACTGTAGTTGATCTAAACAACCAAAAGAAGCAAAAAACATAAAATAATGATAGGACACCAGACCTGAAGCTTATAATTGGTGGGCCTGGTCGGTCGTCAGGGGTTGGAAATTCAAATTTATAACTGCAACAAGTTACGAAAAAATGGAAGTTAACTCAATATATAAGTGATGTTACATGAAGAGCCAATTACACCTTAAGTTGGACTTGGACAGGCTCAAAGTCCAACCACGAAAGTAGGGGGCGAGGAAATAAATTATATGCAAAGGCTGGTGCATACTCGGGATCATTAACTACAGCATCTACGAAGCCCATGCGGTCCAATGCCTGGAAAAATAAAGCAACATGAATATCAGAAAGCGAGATAACTCGTAATATTCGATTGTCAAGACAATTGACAAAGACACTGACAGATGTGTTCAGAGAAGTAACAAGAAAGTAACAAGCACCTTGATCCTAGATTGAACAAGGGATGCACGCTTGGCATTGTAGCGAAATTTGTCAATGAAATTCTGCAAAAAAAAAATGAAGTGGATTAGTGTTGGCACAATTGGAATAAGGCTTAAGCAAAAACTATGAAAAACATGATGGAAACAGATGGTATCGCCATATGTTCATACAAAAGGAGATGAACAGATGATGATAATACACATACCCAAAGGAAAAATCGAGCAAACATAGTTCAGGAAAGTCGAGCAAGCAAATGATAATACATACACGTAAAACAGATGCATGTGAAATGGTAGATAGACAGGTACACAGCCAAACATAGTTCAGGAAAGTCGAGCAAACAGATTGGATTCATAGATATAACCAGTCGATGACAAAAACCTGCATATGAGCCCTGGATCTTTCATTCGACTCAAAGGCTTTTTGTTGATTCTTTAGTTGTTCTTCTCGTGTCCTCTCAAATGTGTCATAATCCCCTTTGTACGATGTCAGCTTCTGCCCTTGTAAATGTATGATATCAGTGACAACCTGGACGCATAATGTGACAGATTGTGTCAGTACTTCCACGTGAAAACTAATTTTCACAAGGAAAAGTAAAGTTCTTCTACAAACAGTTTCCTCGCAGGGAAACGCTTACCAAGTTCAAAAACTCTCGAGCATGAGATACAACTATGAATGTTTTTGGCCATTTCACAAGGTAGGATTCCAACCACAGCACAGCATGCAGATCAAGATGATTCTGACAATTAAAACAGAAGCAGACATCACATCCATGTCATAGAAAAGAATATGCAACACCGGAGCTGAACATATATTTTCCAATGCTTACTGTTGGTTCATCAAGAAGTAATAAATCGGGCTCTATAAAAAGAGCACGTGCAAGAGCTATGCGCATTCGCCATCCTCCAGAAAAGGTTTTTGTCGCCTTGCGTTGCATCTCTGGTGAGAAACTAAGACCCTGGAAGTATTATTCGTCAATAACATAACTATATCTAAAAACCTGAGACGTATAGACTGCAGAAAGACAAATCACTGTCATATACAGTGAATTAGTACAATAAACTTCAGAACCAATAGGCCATATCTAGATCACTGATGTCTCAGTACAATTGTAAAAAATGAAGCCGTATCTCTAAATATACAGTGTCCCTTCGACACATCACTTTGGCAGGATATTGGATACCCGACACTTTGACATTACAACAGAATGCTGCTTCATTGAGACTGTAGATATGAAATTTTTAACCCAAAAAAAAGTCGTGTAAGACGCTCAACAATGTGTAGGGTCTGACACTTCATGCAGAGTTGGAGAACTGCAGTCTAAAATAGCTTGAAATCAGCCAGCATGAGGTATCATACAGAAGTGTTATTAGAAATTAGGAACGATGGAGCGAGATAGACAAGCAGAGAGAGAAAAAACTACAGTCATGAAATCTGAAAGGAGCAACTAATGGATCAATAAGAAAAAATGAGAGTTCAACACCAAAGTAATTAAGTGACAGAAACGAGACAATGTACAAAAAACTGCAAAGGATCCAAGTAAATAAGAGTATACAGAGCAAAATTAATAAGAAAAAAAATGTGAGAAGCAAACCAACTTAAATCCTATCCAGTCATATTCTCTTGAACCCCAAATAGACCCATTTCACCCTCAAACTTAGCTTTAGAAGGCGCAAGGTGCACTGAGGCGACGGGGTCCTAGGCTACAAGGCAGACAGTTTTTACAAATAAATTCGTACTCCCTCCTATTCTACATAACCTTCCCATTTACTCCTTTCACGAGATATAAGAAAGTCAATTTGGACCACACAAACACACTATCCCACATGCAATTGAACTTGGACCACACAAAACACACTACCCTACATGCAAAAAAGGAAATAGGAAAGGTGAACCGAATTGACGAAAAAGGAAATAGGGAAGAATTATGTAGAATAGGAGGGAGTATTTTTTAGAAAATCGTTTGTGTTACATTTCCTTTTTTATCTGATTTTAAAGAGGGTTAAAATGTAAAGAGATAAACATTGGCGATCATGTGACAAGGAGAAGAGCATAAGAAAAGGACTGAGAAGTAAAAGTAATATTAAAATACATAGTTATGTGCCTGGATAGGTAGCCTTGTCTATAAGGCGCAACGAGGCGTTTTGGCTAGTGCCTCACTAAGCCTTGGGTGCAAGCACGCCTGAGGGGGGATTTTTTAAACTAAGCTCCCAAACACCCATATACTTCAATAATCCCTTCATAAACCCTTCAATAATCCCAAGCACGCCTCTAGGTATTCCTCTGCGCAACATAAACCCTTCATCTCTATATGCTTCAATAATCCTAATAGGTGCATAATCCGGTTTACAAAACACGCAGTCTAGAAAAGAAAAAAACTAGCTCAAGGATCCACCTTTGTCGAATGAGCTATCTCAAAGCTTACAAAGGCAGAACAGTGCGATAAGATCACATAAACCAGCTTTCATCACTAAATAGAGAGATACCAAATAAGAAGGTCTGACAAACTATCTGGAAGTTGTGACAACGGGAAAGAAGATGATGAGACAATATGACAAGTTGACACTCACTGCAAGGATAGAGGCTGCTCGCGCCTCTGCAGAATCAGCATCGATTAATTCAAGTCTTTTGTATATCTGTTGTAGCCTTTCTGTGATGGCATCTTTGTCGAGATTCCCGTTGAGCTGGGCGTTACTTTTGCCATCGGCTTCCTCAAGCTCAAAATTTCTCTGTTAACACAACAACATAGGCATAGAGTTAGGTAAATAGATAGGGGGGGAAAAGGCACAAGTGGGTTTGCAAGAAGGTAGTAGTTGTGGTGAAACCTGTTGTTCTAATAGACGAGTTTCTTCCTCCAAAAGGTGGGTGCGTTCAATATCAGAATTGAGGACACACTGCAAGGCAGTTGTATTGTCGCCGGCAACTTCTTGCTCGACGTGAAGTATCTGGCAGTTTTTGGGAATACCATCAATGGCATGTAAAGCGAGGTGCCTGAGGAAGGTAGTTTTACCGGTACCATTCCTTCCAATGAGACCGTAATGCCTTCCGAAAGAAAGAGTGACAGCACCATCGACAATAAGATCCCTTCCACCAACAGAAATATTGAAGTTGTCCAAGTGGAAATCTTTGATATTAGGACCGCCAACATCTTGGCCATGGTTAACACAGACTTTAGGCATGCCAGCACGGACAGCTTCCATTTCAGCGACATGCTGAAGGTATTGAGCCTCTCGTTGACGCTCGTCTTTCCTTTTCTTCCTTTCAATCTTCATTTTATCACGCTCAGTGAGAAGGGGACCATCAATGTCGTCAGGCTTCTTTTTGGGAGCCTCATCTTCATCCATACCATCAAACATCCTAACGGGTGCAGCTAGACTTCTCACACTCGGTTTAGGCTTAACTAATCCATGCTTCCCAAACTTATCACACAGTTTACCACACACCTGATAAGTGATAACAGTAGTACGGTCGGTATTCATATTCAACATTAACTAAAATAGATCGGAAAATAGGGAAAACAAGTACTCACAATGCGACAGTGGGAGGAATCGGAAACGCAGCCTACGTCCAGGAGGAGTTCACCGAGTGCATCAAACACGCCATCACCGTCGACGCCGAAATCGAAGTCCTCATCACCGAGAACATTCACGATGTAATCAACGATAGGTTCGTCCACGTCATCAATACCATCACCTAACACCTCATGTACTACCCTGCTCGCCACTTCAACACTCATACTTACTATTCTTTCTCCTTCCTCTCAATTTAGGGTTCTTTATTTTCGATATCCTTTATATTATTACCCCAAGCTTAATAATCAATTCTATTCTTTCATTTCTTCCGCTTCTATCTAAATAATAATCGCGCACTACAATAAACCCGTGCAATACACATATACACACACACGTATATAACACTCCCTCCATTCCATAATACGGAGTATAAATAGTTTTCAGATTATTTCACAACAATTAAGAAACTATTGGCAAATATTTTACTATTAATTATGTGTTATACTTTTCTAGAATTGAAAACCCAACTTTTTTCATCAATTAAATAACTTAAATTACTTCTTTTTCCTAAATTTTAGTATTTTGAAAAATTAAAATAGCTTGTAATACATGTATATATGCAAAACGCCTTGCAGAAATTAGATTTTTGTTTCCTCCTAACCGACTTTATATTATGGAACAAGGGGAGTACATTATAAAGCATTTACTTTTGTACTCTATTTAAAAATTATAAATTCACATTTCATTAATTTTTCTTGTCTCATTCTTTTATTTTAATACGGGTATAAAATTTAGAACTATAAAATTAATCAAAAATGTAAGTCATTAATGACATGGAACATGTATTTTAATGAAACTATTTTTTATACGCATCTAATGATATCAATTTATAATTTCTTTTTAGCGATATACTACTTTTTAACCATAACTTTATATCATAAAAGGTCCACTAATTTTTTTTATACAAGGCCTAGAGCTAAATTTTCTGTACGATAAATCTGCAAAAACCGTGCGTTTAGGACCTTACCTGACATTTTTAAAGATGGAGAGTTGTTTGAACCGAGTTCCATCTACTAAGGGGCTCGGGAGAATGTTGAGAAGTACTTGGAACTTGCGGAATCATCGGTAGAGCTCTGAACGAAGAGAAATCCCCTATTTGATAAGCAGAGGTCGATCGACCTGTATCATAGATGAGGACGAACGACATGATGCATTGGGTCGTTCGACTTGTCTCTTGGGGTCGATCAACCTGGCTAATAACTTCATCTAGATTCTGAATTTAAGCTCTAATTTCGACTCCTAATATAAAAGGGTATCTAGCTTGGCATGGACTACGTACGTTTTTATATTAGAACTGCTATTGGAACCCTAAACCTCGTCCCTAACTACTCTTCTAAGCACTTGATTAGTCTACTTAGATCGAATTGAAACTCGTGAATCTATATTTATCCCTTACTCGATAATCTATTGAAATTCTTGTTCTTCGTTCATCTATATTGTTATTTATTCATTTCTTTGAATCTGTACGTTTATGTTTAATACTTTAGATTTCATTATGAATTCTTCCACCTTCTCTACTATTATTGTTGTTGTTATTAATGTGTAGCTAATTTACTCACTATGGTTTAGGGGATTTATGCATTAATTCGGGATAATTGAATACGGTTAGTGAATCAATCAACTTTATTAGTCTAAATCGTTAATTTCTTTGATAAATTTAGAGAGAAAGAGGAGAAGGGAGATCATTGTTCATATTTTGAGAAGCTTTTCTAACAATCTTCAACACTATTCATCTTGTTCTTGTAAGTTGATTTTATTGTAATCTTCATATTATAATAATTATCTTTTGTTTCTCATTGAATATTAGACTAGTCTAAATTAGTAAACCCTAGTCTTGAGAAATTGGGAATTAGTGTAATTGTTTAAAGAAGTGATTTTGAATGTTCTAGTTATTGAATATATGTTATATGTGTTGTGTAGACGGAGACTGTGTAGTGGAATATTATTAATCGCCACGGGATATCTATTGCTATCATGTAGGGATCTATCCTACTAAACTATGTAATGCCACTCGACAGTGTGACCACATCACTCGACCGAGCACTGACCCACTCGACCGAGTATCACGCACACCCGGCCGAGTACACCCCCAACTCGAACGAGTAATACCATAGGTATTACATATGATAACTTGTTTTCCAAAAGTGTCCACATGTTATATGTAGAATGGTTACAAAATCACATCTAATGGTTTCCGACATGATTAAGCCGTCTGAAAGAAGACCAACTTTTCTTTTTGCATATTCTACACGATACTCCTAATTTCTTCCAAAAAAAACTTTGTCCTTGTGTAATTTATGGTAATTAATTCGGAACGCGATGACTATTTTTCTCATAATGATCATCTTTTCGAGATCTTCGATTTGAAAAGAAAGGTTATTACTTTATGAACTTTTAGTAATGAGATATAGTCGGCCAATGTTTATTTAGTTATTTACTTAAAAACGTTTGACCGGCCATAACACTTACAACACGTTTATAAAGTGATTTTTTATTTTTTAAATCAAAAATATCGAGAAGACAATCATTTAGAAAAAAAAAATTTGTCTCCTAATTCAAGACCATGAATTATACGCATTCAAAATTTGGAGAAGTAAATACTCCGTATTTGTTAGTAAATGAAAAAACATAAAGGAGAAGTATTTGTTAGGAAAACAAAAAAACATAAAGGTGAAAAAGTGAAAGCCAAAAAAAATGGATGGTGAAATGGAGAAGAAAATAGAAGAAAGTGTGTTGGAAATCCTTGAAAGGTCGGACATGCAGGAGATGACTGAGTACAAAGTTCGGAAACTCGCTTCTGAAAAGCTGGGCATCGATCTCTCGGAAGCTTCTCGAAAGAAATTGGTCCGCCGTGTCGTGGAAACGTTTCTTGAGCAACAAGCTCAACAGCAACAGGCCGTTGAAGAAGAAGAAGCATCCGAAGAAGAAGAAGAAGAAGGGAGTAATAATCGAGTTGATGGGAAGGAGTATGACGACGACGGCGATCTTATTATCTGCCGAGTTCGTTACCTCTTCTCTCTATTACTTGATTCATAACCCTAACTTTAATTTTGTAATTAAAGTTTGAAATTTGATCCATCTTATGATCGATCCTCTTATATGTTATTGATGTGCAGTTATCCGAGAAGCGAAGGGTGACCATTCAGGACTTCAGAGGGAAGACATTGGTGTCTATTAGGGAATTTTACAACAAAGATGGCAAATTTCTTCCTACTTCCAAAGGTACTACTATTACCTATGTAATGTATGTTCCATGTTTGTTGGAATTATTGCTACCTGCTAATGCTATTGCATCCAACCCCAAACCACCATACACTTAATTATTGTGTATTTCTGTGCTTTTAATCATACAATCATGGACCAAAATTAAACAAGGACAACACACGGCTCAATGGTTAGTTATAAGAGGCACTTAAATGTATCAAGAATAGAGTTTAGTAATTCTAAATTTCTAATGTGCATCTTCAGCCTTAAGTCTCCATCTCAAATCCTCACTTGTTTTTTGTAATCATGCAACTACGCCAACATGCACTTCCATGGATAATTCGATACCAGGAGTTGTTGGCTCTCTTGTGGCCTTGTGGCTACGGATCACTCTGCTCTCCAAATTAATCATTAGCTTCAAGCTTCAGAGTACTTACATAGTCTGCATCCGAGGAAATACAATGTTTAAGATAAAGATAATTATCCAACTCCATTTTTCATTCAAGGCTAACTCCTAAATATTTTTTTTGTAATCCGTATTTGGTATCACTTTCTTAGTTAAGTTCCCTTTTTCTAGTAATCACTATCAACGTAGCTTTGTTTTGTGTCGTCAACCATGTTTTTTGTCTTCCTCCAGGATAGTTGGTTTGCATACTGGCTTGCGATGCGATTTCAAATATGTATGAATAACTTGCAATTTCTAATCACCTTTGTTTCCAGCAATTGCTTTCCTGTAAATTTAACTGCTTGGGCCTTGGGGCCCAAGATAATGCACACTTGTTGAACATGGACTGCATACAATTCTGAATATTCAGAACCATTGCCTTCGCGCTAGACCCAAATGAAGAGTAGTGATCCTCTCAATCTTTTTTGCTGTTGTGAGTATTTTTTCAAGGTGTGCGGGTTTTTTTTTTTGCTGTTGTGAGTATTTACTAATAGCATTGATGTACAGCCGTAGTAGTCTCAGACTCATGGACTCAGGGTAAAGCCAAGGACGATAGATATCTTTTGAAATGTTCATCACGATTATTCTATTCTGCTTTTTTTTTTTTTTGCGTTCTTTGTCGTGCTATACCCCATCCACAGATGGTCAACTTTTATTCAAAACAACTATTTTCATATGCTCTTTTTAACAAGTTCTTATTATCCTACCTGGTGAAAAAAGGTAGCCAATGTTTGACTATCTCTTGGATGGGAACTATAAATTTGGGTTGGAATACACAAGTGAAGATTGGTATAAATTATATATGTAGTTTTTTTCGAATATGGTAGTCTCATCTGGCAAGTGCAAACTGTTAAATCAGTAAAAGGTCAATGCACTTTTTTGTTTTCAAATAATTATCTTTTTTGGTGTAAAGGGCGAACGACGACGGTAGTTTTTTTTTTTTCTTGATGTTGACAGAATTTGATTTCATGTCATCAAAGAAACCATTATCTTAGGTAAGAAATTCTAAGATGCTATGAGTAAGAAAACGTAGTGCTAAGAAACCTAAGATGGCACATTTGGATTTTGGGGCTTAAAAACTTAAGATTCTAGAGTAGCATGTTAAGGGTGTAAAATTTCTTAAGCTTTATTATTTGTTTCTTGCAAAGTTTGTTAGTCTTTGAAGATATATTAATGTTCAAATCCTCTTAAACTTGACTCGCCCTTGGTATTTTATATTGCTTTATTTACTTGTAGGTATCAGCTTAACAGCTGAGCAGTGGTCTTCCTTCAAGAAGAATGTGCCTGCAATTGACGAAGCTATTAAGAAAATGGAGGATAGGTTGTAAGGTTGTTGGCAAGTGACCCGTTTACAACAAGTTAATTGATAGTCATAGACTCATAGTGATGTTCAAGTTTTATCCTCGGAAATGGAACTTGTATGCTTCCCAGTCTGGTACTCACATCAGGATGTTTTTTTATGTATCATGGTCGGTCCTGGTTTTTCTGTAACAGATGTTATGTCTTTTGTTACTTTATTTATGAATGAGGAATGCATAAATGTGTGTAACGCAATTGGTTTTTGTAATATCACTGCTTTTGTTGTCGGACTTTCAAACTAGTATTCGATTATATATGAATACGTTATTTAAACAATGATACAATTAACTTGTTCATATTTCCTTTGAAAGCCTCCATTTGATTTAAGAAAGGGTATCTCAAAATCATTAGACGAACCTGCAAGTAGGTGATTAAAAGGGGGGTACATTAGTACATATCCAACGATTATTTTGGAAGTTGTATTTTGAATGTATGCTTGTGAAAAAGTGCAAAATTCTCCAAATTATATGATGTTAAATACTCCACTAATTGTTTGATATAATATTATCTTGGAAAAGTGTGGATGGCTCTTGAAAATGGGTAAGGGTCGTAAAAGTGGTAATAAATCAGGTATAATTGATGCATAAAGCAGAATTAATTAAAATAAGAAATAACAGGTGTTGATAGCTAAAGTGGCATGAAACCTAATCATGCAAGAACATACTCCATATTACATACAGTGAAGTCACGTAACATACGAGTGATTGGCTTCTCTTAAATACTCCATATGTTAATTAATCTCCTGCTAATAAGGAGTCTTAGATTGTACAAGTAGGATATATAGAAGACATTAGACATATACACTGTTCTTTTGGGCTGAATAGGAGCTGAACTGAACTGAACTGAACTTATAGGAGCTGAACTGAACTTATAGGAGCTGAACTGAACTGAACTAAACTTATAGAATCTGAACTGAACTTATAGGAGCTGAACTGAACTTAAAGAATCTGAGTTTAAGTCCAAAAGAACAGGGCCATATAGTATTTGCTAAGCTTAGGTTATCCACTTGATTAAGATGGGAATATTATTGAGACAAAACAAGGAAGATGATGGCATTGATGACCTCATATTACACCATTTCCACTACTCTACTCACAGTCAGGGGCGAACCGAGTAGGTAGCAAGGGGTAGCGGCCGCTACCCCAAAGAAAAAAAAATCAGTTTATGCGCTGTAATTTGCTACCCCAAACCTGATAACAAAGAGTTAAGTAAAAGGGAAGGCAGATAGTAAGCATTAAAATTGGTGTGACTCAGTGGTAAGAGTTGTGGTATTCTAAACGAGGAGTTCTGTGTTCGAACCCTGCTACAGGCATAATACTGTAATTTGTTTGTTTTTTTCTTTCATTTCTCATTAAATAAATTCTTTTACGCTTTTAGCTTTATATATGTAACAATTCAATAATTAGTTCTTAACCTTTGATTAAACTTTTGTTTATTGCAATTTTTCAAATTGGTTATGTCCATAATGTGAAAATTTTAAGCTAAATTGTCCATATTGTGAAACTTATGTCCATATTGTGCACTACGGAATCTGAACTTTAGTTTCAATTTTACCTAATAATTATGATTATTATAATAGTTAAATTTTTCTAAATCGTGTAAAATGAAGATAAGTTGTCGAATCATAATGTGAAAATTTTAAGCTATTAAGGAGCATTGGTTATGGATTTTTTGTATCGCAAACAAAATTATAGTAAAAAAATATAAAGGTAAAGTTGTATTTGAATTTTTATATATTCCGACACATTTTGTCGTGACTAATTTATTTTACAGAAAAAAATTATATGCTTAATCTTTTCGCTACCCCAAATTTTTAATCCTAGGTTCGCCCCTGATGATGATGCCTCCTCACTCCGCGCATGACGATGATGATGGCAATTCAACAATCAGTTCTCTTTCCGCCCTACAAATCCAAGAGATGATCGAGAGGCTTGTCAAAGAAACGATTGACGAAACTCCAAAAGACAATCACCTCTACATGAAACCATATACTGGAAGGGTTGATAGCTTCAAGATGCCTCTCGTATACAAGCCAGCAAAGTTTCATCAATTCGACGGAAATGGCAACCCGAAACAGCATATTGCCCACTTTGTTGAAAGATGTAACAATGCAGGCGCCGATGGTGATCTTCTAGTGAAGCAATTCGTTCGCAGCCTTAAAGGAATGACGTTCGACTGGTACACTGATTTGGCGCACTAATTCATCAATAATTGGGAGGAAATGGAAGAAGAGTTCCTAAACCGCTTCTATTGCACCCGCCGAGTTGTTAGCATGGTCGAGCTAGCAAACACAAAGCAAAGGGATGAAGAGTCTGTCATTGAATTCATAAACCGTTGGTGAGCATTAAGCTTAGAATGCAAGGATCGTCTCTCATAAATTTCAGATGTGGAGATGTGTATCTAAGAAATGAAGTTGGATTTGGTTTATATTCTTCAAGGAATTAAACCAAGGACATTTCAAGAACTGGTGACTCGAGCTCATGACATGGAGATCACAATCGCAAGTCATGTAGGACATTTGTTCCGCCAATAAAAAGTCAAGGCAAGAAAGGGAGGATTCTCGAGAATAAAGTTGTTTCTCATTCTTGCAATTCTCCTAGCAATAATGCCATCCTGAAATGGGGGCAAAGAAGCAAGTTCGAGCCTTGATGATTCAAACCGACAAGCTTCTGAGCACGAGCCTAAACTGCAACCCCCAAAAAAAAATCAAAAGTATGACCGAAAAAAAAATGGTTTTTCATGAACTACGTCGGCTTGATCTCGTTATATAACTTCTCATTATACGAGTACGTAGGCAGCTTGAGTCTTACTTAAGTCCTGCCATACCAAACAAAACAAACTCGGTATTTGTATCTTGGGAGCATCGTCAAGAATTAAGAAGATAGTCGAGGCAATGAAAATTTTCGAAGTGTCGCGACAAAAATCTGGGGAATGTTCACAAGACTTAAGCTTTCGTCAAAATACTCAAAGATAGGCAAGTCGCAAAAAAAAAAGTATCTTCCAAGCACCAAGACTCCGTTGTAAACTCAAATGATGAAACAAAAATGGAGAAAGCTCTCAAGCACCATATATTTCATCCAATAATCAAAGACATATTTAGAGAAAGCTGCCAAGCAGCGAGACTTGTCCTAAAGTTAAATGATGAACAATTGGAGAAAGCTCACAAACACCAAGTCTTCGTCAACATCATCAAAGATTAGTCAAGTTTCGGAGAAAGCTTCCAAGCACCGAGACGCCGCCAAAGTCAAATGACGAAGATTTGAAAAGGCTAGTAAGCACAATACTTTGTCAACAAAATATTGCGCACAAGCCAAATAACTTATTAACATCAAGTTTGTGCAAAAAATAAAGGCCGAAAAAAGAATCATCGTCAATGAAGATAAAATGGAAGATCTAGTGGCGATATAGTTATCGCTTCGATGAGAATCGAGTACGACTTTGGGAAAATTAATTAATAATAAAATCTTAATGCTGAACATTATAAATATATATCTATAAAATAAAATTCGTACATAATAAAATATGAGGTATAACAAATAAAATATTGACGTTAGTAATTGGTAAAAACCGTCGAACAATTGTGTGCGTAATAGACCGTCGCGCCATTTAAAATTTCCGCCACCCAAACCCGTCTTCTATGCTTCACAAATCTGAAATTTGAGACAAACCTAAGCATGCCTAGACCCCATAATAAGTGCCTAGACAAAGCATGCAAAAGTGATGTTGCTAGCCCATTTTTTTTGTCCCCCTTGTGTTGTCATTTCCCCCTCCCCATGTCTCCCTTTTTCCTCCTTTCAAAACTCACATAATTAAACATTAAGACCTCATTTGAAACCACACAACCAGATCTAAAATTACACTCATACACACAAAAATTAGAGAGAGGATAGAGGGAGAAAGAGAGGAAAGAAAAGGAAGAAGAAGAAGCTTGTTTAGGGGAAGATCTTGCCTAGCTTATGTTCTTCACCATGTAAGGAATATCCAAAATCATTTTATTTCTGTTTAAATATCTTCACAACACATATTCATATGTTTCTTAAACTATAAACTTTAACAAACAAGTCTCCATTCATGCATGCATAGATCTAAGCAAGGAGCAACCATTGAAGTGTCAAAATCCGTAGCTTGATTATGAACAGAATATTAATCATACTTAAACTCATTATTTTCATGTGAAATTAATATATGTTGTACCTTATGATGTTATTAAAATGATCACAAAATTTCGTTGTCCTTTCATGCACCGTTTTAAAATGAAAAATAGATTAGTAAAACTTGTTTTGGGTAACTCGGGATTGCATGTCTCACTTAATGAGTTATAAAAGTATATCTATTGAACGATTTAATGTCTCATATTTTAACATGGTAATAGCCTTTGATTTTAAAGCATGTTAGGCCCTGGAATCAACTTATTTCATTCTGTTAGGATGGATTTATGGATTGTTACTTTTGTTGTCTCAAAATCCGACACATTCTGGACAATTATGATTTTGGGTATCTTAAACTTCGATTTAGACTTCAACCTTGTAATGACTAAAGTTACTAGACTCATAAAGAAATCGATGAAAACTGACCTTGCTTTAAAATATGATGTTTTAGATTTATTATGATTTTTGTAATATGATAAGACAATCTGAAATATATGACTAAAAGTGATTCACTAAATCGATTGTTGAGAACCTACCATTTTCAAAAAAAAAGCACTAGAAAACATAGCTACACTAAAAACGAATACTTGATTTTTGCCTATAGTAACGTTCAAAGAAAAATATGCATAATAGCCTCTGGAAAAATTGTGTTTCGACGTTTTAAGCCCCGAACCAAGCCGAAACATCTTGTGAGTCGGAAACCGTCACGTTGTCACTAAACTGTAATTTCAGAGGCCTTAGAGTCGATTTTGGACTTTGACATCTTGACACTTAAAGTTAAATAACCCTTTAAGGAATACAACCTCACTGGTCTTACCCCAAAAAAGTTAATTAACGAAGGAGTTATGACATTTTGAAGTCACTGTTCAGAATCTGTAAAACCGTAAAGTATGTATAAGATAGTAAACTTGTGTAAACCAAGTGTATAAGCTATAGCTTGTTAAACCAAAAGCACCAACTTGATAAAATACTCTTAAATATTCTGATCATGAACTTAGTTCGCTTTCTTAAGAATAAAACTCGGAACAAAACGTTCAAAATGGAAACATAACAAAAAACCGAGTAAAATGCATAAAACCAATTGAACTAGTTAAGGACCGACTGGAATATTTTAGTAACGAGTACTTTATGTATATTGTAGACTCGGGATTTGTAGAAGAAGCACTTAAAACTTCTAGACCAGCTCATAAGGTAAGGGAAACGCTTGTCCATACACTATTCTTGAACTATTGAGTATTGTTTCAAATGTTATATTGTGTATAATGTTTATAATGGTTGTTATTATAAGTTTGGATTATTGTGATGAAATATTGAAAAATATTTGATGTTATTCCATCCTTTGAAGTGTTTAAAAATATAATAAAGGACTCATAACTTTTAAGAGTTTGAAAACCAAAACCGTTTGATCTTTTGTACAAGTTATGAAAATGGTTAATCTCAAGAAATGGATTTAATTGTTTGGAAAAGGTTTTGATTTTTGGTTTGAACGGTTTTGTTAGAGGGGTAGGTTGTTCCCAAATAATAAAAGGGGACCTCCTATACAGAGCTTTTGGTGGGGGTTAGTTGATCGAGACCCCGTCCTCTTATCTTCCTCCTTGGGGTTGGCCCTTGGAGGGGTGTGCACACTCGGGATTTTTGGACAGTTATTGTACATGGTTTGGTGAACTCCGTCTTATCCGTACTAGGGCGTGGGGATCCTCTCCATACGTCCTCTATCCATTACTTACTAAAGAACTTGAAGAAATGTTTTCTTCGAAGGAAAGTGTTTTAAGATTTGGAAGGACTAACTATTTTGGATCGGATTTCCTAATATAGAAACTTGAACTTCTCAATGATATTCTACTTTCTTATGAATTCTAAATTTAAGTAAAACCCTTATTTACTTTTGGACTGTTTACCTTATTCAACATTATTGTTGACCCTCTTTTGTTTTGTCCTTAATTGGACCTGCTATGACCACGTTTGTGCGAGCAGAACGTGTGACAGGTACTTGTGGAAAGTAGAGTCAAGAACTCTTGGGAAGAGCGTGCTATCGTGGAATATTTGAAGTTTGAACTTTAAAAACATTTGATGGTTTTTGAGATTTATAACTTTGATTTGCTTCCGCTAAATTTGGAATGTTGTAATCGGATTTTATCACCTTGGTTTTTTATTCATATGGACTTTTATCCTTTTTGCTTTAAATCATGGTTCTATTACCACATTTGATTACATTGTGGCACGCCCATTATCCTATTTTATATGAAATTGAAATTTTTAAATTAAGAGGATATTGGGGGTGTTACAACTCGTCTCATGATCGAGTCACTGCTGGATCAGACTCGTTAATTTGGGATGAAATTGTGGAAATAAGTAAAGACACATATGCTAATAAAGCAAGAGAGAGTACTGTTCAGTTGCAACATGAAATGGAGGAAACAGAGAGCACAACCAGTGAGAGTGTTCAGCCAAAAGAGAGTGACATTCAAATACAAATGGAGGAAACAGAGAGCATAAATAGTGAGCATGTTCAGCCCCTTGGGCGTGGCGCGCGAGAGCGGTTCGATCCCTATTGGAAAAAGGACTACGTCTGCAAATCTACTCGTCTAATAAACCCCACTAACGATGCACACTCAAGCCAGTCGACATCCACAAGGAAAGGTACTCGTTATCCTCTAGCGAATTATGTTACTTCACATTGTTTTTCTAATTCTCACAGGAGTTTTTTAGCCATGATTGATACCGTGACGGAGCCTACTAGCTATTTTGAGGCTGCACGGAAGCACGAGTGGCGGCAGGCAATGGCAAAAGAGTTTGAAGCTCTTGAAGCCAATGGAACCTGGAAAGTGACGGACTTGCCACAAGGGAAGAAACCCATTGGTTGCAGATGGGTGTACAAAGTGAAATATAAGGCTGATGGTACAATTGAAAGGTACAAGGCACGACTAGTGGCTCAAGGATACACTAAAGTTGAGGGTGTAGATTATCATAAGACTTTCGCACCGGAAGCAAAAATGACGAGTGTCCGTTGTCTACTTGCTATAGCCGTAGCAAAGGGGTGGTCAATTGCCCAATTAGATGTCAACAATGCTTTCCTACACGGTGACTTAGATGAAGAAGTTTGCATGCGTTTTCCCCGAGGATTCGAAGGTAATGGTACACGCAAGGTTTGCAAACTTGTAAAGTCGTAGTACGGTTTGAAACAAGCTTCGAGAAATTGGTTTGCAAAATTGACCAATTCATTGACAAGGTATGGTTTTGTTCAATCTTTCGCTGACTATTCATTATTCACTTACAACAAAGACGATGTTTTTCTTGGAGTTTTGGTATATGTCGATGATATGATAGTGGTAAGTAACAACCAAGAAGCTAGCGATCGTCTAAAACGGTTCCTTGACCGAAGCTTTGGCATCAAGGATCTTGGTCGGCTCAAGTACTTCTTGGGAATTGAGGTTGCCTCGGGTTCAAAAGGATTGTTTCTTTGCCAACAAAAATATGCAAAAGAGATCGTGGAAGAAGCAGGAATGGCAGATGCAAAACCAGCCAAAACACCGATTCAACCGAACCATAAATTGGCTTTGGCTGACGGGTATTTTTTGAAGGATCCGATGGTTTACAGGAGAATAGTTGGGCGTCTCATATACTTGATGATAACGAGACCTGACTTGGTGTATGCGGTTCACATTTTATCACAGTTTGTTCATGCTCCGCGGAAGGAACATTATGAAGCCGCTTTGAGGGTAGCTCGTTACGTAAAAGGCAGCCTAGGCAAAGATATTATTTTGGGTCGAAATTGTGATCTTGTTTTGCGTGGATACTCGGACTCGGATTGGGCTAGTTGCCCATTAACGAGGAAGTCTTTAACATGGTACTTCGTCGCTTTAGGCTCCACTCCTATTTCTTGGAAAGCTAGAAAACAAACTATGGTAGCACGATCATTTGCCGAAGCCGAATATCGAGCACTAGCAGCCGTCACTAGTGAACTTGTGTGGTTGAAATCGTTCCTTTCTTCTCTCGGGATTTTCCATGTTCAGCCTATGCAAATTTATTGCGATAATCAAGCCGCATTACACATTGCGAGAAATCCCGTCTTTCATGATCGGACCAAACACATTGAAATTGATTGCCATTTTATTCGGCATCACCTCATCAATCGAACCATTACTGCTTCACACATTCGAAGTAAGGAGCAAATTGCTGACTTATTTACGAAGGCTCTTGGAGGAGAGGCTTTTGATTTTCTACAGTACAAGTTGGGCATTGGTCTTCCAAGTGTGCCAACTTGAGGGGGAGTATTGGAAAAAATAATTGTGTAATATATTATCATATCATATCTTAGACTGCTATTATTTAGTTACCTATTTCCTAGCTTGTTAATTAGGAAAGATATTGTTTTTAGGTCATTGTGAATTGTATATATGCTAGCTTTTGTAATTACGTTTCATTCATTCAATAATATACAAGAAAGCTTCTGCCTTCCACTTTCATCTTATTCAATTTTTCAATCAATAATCAACTAAATCAACACCAAAGTTTGCATATTCCAATTTTCAACATGGTTGAATTTTTTTCAATACCTAGCTGACTTTTACCAAACCAAGAGAATGTAAACCGACGTTTCCAATATTTTGTTCAACAAATTCTTAGGACATATATTATACATATTATTACATATGATCCTAATGGAAGCATTGTGCATCGTACGAGCTTTTAAACTAGCAGTTGGTCTCATTGAAGAAGGACATATTCGTATTCAATGAAAACGGGTCGGATCCCCTCTCACAAAGAGACAAGTGGAAGGGCAAGTGGGGAGCTAAGTGGATCCCCACTTTCCCTCCTACTTGTCTCCTTATGAGAAAGGATCCGACCCGTTTTCATTGAAGACGGATAAATCATGTCTTTTATAAGAATTTGTGTTAAACTAATACCTTTAAAATTTTAAAACAAAAACAAACAATAACAACACAAACAAACAAAAACCAAGAAATAAAGTTGATGTTGCAATCATTATTTTATTCATTTTTCTGAACTGTTTTACAGTTTAGTTCCTTAAAATAGACGACTACTAATCAAATTCATCACAAAAATCACCGTCAAGTGTTTGAAAGTATTTAATAGAAGATGTGACAGTCGAATTCATTTTGAAACAAATATCATAAGCACATAATCCACCAAGTCGTTTTGTCAAAATAGTCAATCGACACTCAGATTGATTTAAGGATTCGTCAACCCGTTCCTCTCCACTTACCACTTTCACCAATGTTAGATGTACCGTATCCGTATCCCCATGTTTTTTCCTGTCATCATCATGAAATTTCAACACATTTTTCGCCATATTAATAACTGTATCTTTTTTAACGTCGCTAATCCGCTTAAATTCCATGTATTTATTTTCTAAGGACTTCTCTTGCAGTGTGGTAGCATAATTACTAACGAAAAGATAAGATAACACTACTAAGAAGAATACGTAAGATGGAACAAATTTTGACATCGTATTTAACTATATTCTTTTGATTTTCTGTATCTTTGTTGTTAATATAGGTAGTACATATAAGAAATTTTGTACCCCATATTTATAAAAAGTTTGTAAGAACGCCCAATAATGGTTAAATAAAATAAACTTAATATTGATTTTATACATAACTATAGGTAGATTCACAAATGAGAATAACAAATACAAATAAAAAAAGTCGACTTTTTAAATTGCAATCTACCCCATAGCAGTAAGTTACGTATAAATACTAAGTAGATTCACATCTTCAAGGACTATAGATACATAGTTAAGGTATAGTAAAAATTATAGGTGCTCAACGGGTCGGGGCATGGCGGGTTGGGGTTGGCCCATGGCATGGCCAAGTTAGGGATTAGGAGTCCTAGGACAATGCCTGTGAGGGATTAAATTGGGCCAGGAACACTGTTGGGGGGTGTTGCCCATCTCAAGCCTGGCCCACTTAGTAACGGGCCAAGGCGGGTTGGGATAAGGATAATAGAGCCCTAGCCCGGTTTGAGGGGAGGAACAGGCTGTTGAAAGTCGTCATACGAGACCTGCTCAAGCCGGGCTTGACCGAATTGGCCTTCGATGTTGTACACCTCTAGTTAAAATAGTTCAATAGATATGTGGTAAAGAAAATGATCGAGCTGACGAGAAATCCCTCTTCCAGTTGTTCATCAGTCCGTAAAATTTCGATGACGGCCACTTCTTCAATGTCAGCTTCAAATCCACTCCCATGTCAACTTCAAACACATTCACCTGAAGGCCATCAAGCGTGTTGGTCAGAAGTCGACTAGACTCGTCATGATGAGAAATAATGGGAGACTCCATGAGTGCTTTTATGATAAGAAGTCTGTATTGTGCATTACAGTCGCTTACATTACACAGGATGAGTGAAAGAAAGAAGCAAAAAAAGCAAGATGCATTCCTTCGGAAGAATCATATAAACAGTTATAGGCATGAAAATTTTGTATAAGTGCAACGTCGGAATTCAAAAGTAAAAATGTTGACCAGTCAAAGAAAATGTAAACTAATATAATTGATTTAAACGAAATAAAATTAAATTAGTCCATTTTAGTTATTTTAATCTGACCCGTTTCTTAAAGTGACAAAACCCGACAAATGGGTCAAATTCACTAAACGGGTCAATCTCACCTAGATGGGTCAAACATACTCAAATGGGTTGAGATGAGCACCAACCCCAAGCCCACTGAAAACCTAGAGTTGGTTGGTTATCTATTATAAATACGAGGGCTCATCTTCATTTACAAGAGGGAATGAAAAAAAGGAGAAGTAAAGCAATCGTCACCAAGAAGCCAAACTATGAAAGAAATTAAGTCTAATTAAAGACCTTCTTTCACCAAGCTAGATTCATCAAAAGAGATCAAGTTCGACGACCCTTCATCAAATCAAATCGCCTACGGATATTAAGTCAAGCGACCCTCTATCAAATCAAGCCAGCTACGGAGATTAAGTCCAGCGACCCTCCATCAAATCGATCATCTTCTCATCCGACGTCAAGCACCCCGAAATCGTGCAGTCAAAGGTGAATAAAACAACATCTCTTCAAAGAGGAGAACCAGTCATCGAGACCCTCTTTCAACATCGTCATTAAAGTTGCATGGAGTTCGAATCAGAAGAAATTGTAGCCGAAATCATTTAAATTAATAAAAAATTACTTTCTTGCATTATTTTGTGTTTTCACTACTTTTTGAAGACTTAATCCAAATTTATTGTTACAAATTTCGCATGCCCGTTGGGACCATTTCTACCGCTCATCTCCTTCTCCAAATTAATCCGGTCAAAGTTTATCACGATGGTTTCAAGGAAGAACTCTGCCAATTCAACGATGACTGTAACATCCAAATCCAATGACAAAAGATCTACGACCCTTGGTTAAAGTTTTAGCGATCTACTCATCCATACAAACACAAGAATAGTTGAAAAGCCCTCGACGACACAAACCGACGACATTGTTGGTTCCATGATGGTTATTGGAGCACTAACACTGGAACAAGAACTGACAAATATGAAAATCCTTCTAGAAGTACTCCAGAAGGAAAATCACGAAAAAGATGCACAAATCGCCGCTCTTAAAAGAAATATGGAGAAACGACCCAGTGATGATGAAAACTCCGACGACTCAAAGACCGAGCACGATAGTGAAAAATCGAAGCATGATGATGACTCCGCACATGACGATGATGATGGCAATTCAACAATCAACACTCTTTCCGCCCGAAAAATCCAAGAGATGATCAAGAGGCTTGTCAAAGAAAAGATTGACGAAACTCCAAAAGACAATCACTTCTACATGAAGCCATATACTGGAAGAGTTGATAGCTTCAAGATGCCTCTCGGATATAAGCCACCAAAGTTTCATCAATTCGACGGAAAAGGCAACCCGAAACACCATATTGCCCACTTTGTTGAAACATGTAACAATGCAGGCGCGAAGGTGATCTTCTAGTGAAACAATTTGTTCGCAGCCTTAAAGGAATGGCGTTCGACTGGTACACTGATTTGGCGCACCAATCCATCGATAGTTGGAAGGAAATGAAAGAAGAGTTTCTAAACCGCTTCTACTACATCCGCCGAGTTGTTAGCATGGTCGAGTTAACAAACACTAAGCAAAGGGAGAAAGTGTCTGTCATTAACTTCATAAACCGTTGGCGAGCATTAAGGTTAGAATGCAAGGATCGTCTCTCAGAAATTTCAGCTGTAGAGATGTTTATCTAAGGAATGAAGTTGGACTTGGTTTATATTCTTCAAGGAATTAAACGAAGGAAATTTCAAGAATTGGCAACCGAGTTCATGACATGGAGATCACAATCGCAAGTCATGGAGGATATTTGTTCCGCCAATAAAACGTCGAGGCAAGAAAGGGAGGATTCTCGAGAGTAAAGTTGTTTCTCATTCTCGCAATTCTCCTAGCAATAATGCCCAATGGGGGCAAAGAAGCAAGTTCGGGCCTTGATGATTCAAACCGACAAGCTTCTAAGCACAAGCCCAAACCGCAACCAAAAAAACAAAAAACAAAAGTATGATCGAAAAAAAATAGTTTTTCATGAACTACGTCGGCTTGATCTCGTTAAATAACTTATACGAGTACGTAGGCAGCTTGAGTCTTACTTAAGTCTAGCCATACCAAACAAAACAAACTTGGTATTTGTATCTTGGGAGCATCGTCAACAATTAAGAAGAGAGTCGAGGCAATGAAAATTTTCGAAGTGTCACGACAAAAATCTGGGGAATGTTCACAAGACTTAAGCTTTCGTCAAAATATTCAAAGATAGGCGAAGTCGCAAAAAAAAAACATGTAGCTTCCAAGCACCAAGACTCCGTTGTAAACTCAAATGATGAAAAAAAAAATGGAGAAAGCTCTCAAGCACCATATATTTCATCAAATAATCAAAGACAGATTTAAAGAAAGCTGCCATGCACCGAGACTTGTCCTAAAGTTAAATGACGAACAATTGGAGAAAGCTCACAAGCACCAAGTCTTCGTCAACATCATCAAAGATTAGTCAAGTTTCGGAGAAAGCTTTCAAGCACCGAGACGCCGCCATAAAGTCAAATGACGAAGATTTGAAAAGGCTCGTACGCACCAGTATTCTGTCAACAAAATAGCGTACAAGCCAAATAACTTACTAACATTAAGTTTGTGCAAAAAAAAAAAGGTCGAAAAAAGAATCATTGTCAAGAATAGGAATGCGATAATACTTGGAGTAAGCTCCCATGCACCAAGAATTCGTCGGACTAACAAATGATGTCTACTTTTTTTTTTTGAGAAAACTATCAAGCACCAAAAATCGTCAACATTACACCACCGGCCTCAACAAAATAAAATAAAAAAATTAATTCTCTCTCCATGAATTACTTTGACTTGATCTTTTGAAATGATTTCTCATTTTACGAGGACACAGGCAACTTGAGTTTCACTCCCAAGTCCAGCCGCATAGACAAAAAAAAATCAAAGTTTGTATTACGGGTCGTTAAATATCGATTCCTTCTAGATGTACAATATTGAAGTAAAAGTGAAGACTCGAGAAAGCTTCTAAGCACCAAAGTCTTGAAAGTGTCACATGAAAGTTCAAGATGAACGATGAAAATTAGACAAGGCTCTCACGCAACCAAATCTTCATCAAATGATAAAAAAAACGAGTTGGACGTAGAGAAAGCTTCTAGCACCGTTTCTAATTTTCAAGGAATGGGTTTTCACTTGAAAATTTATTGAAATAAGCTACTGTCATAAAAAGGGAACATCACACTTGTGTAGAGTGTACTCCCGTCAAAGGCAAACACACAAAAATACAAATAAAAATAAAAATCATCAAATCAATTCATCTCGTGAACAGAGTACAAATTGATATTGATATTAAACTGTAAAATTGGTTTCTTCCTAAATTCATCACACTTGAAATGCAGCCAGACGTCAACACCGTCGACGGAATCAGTTGACGATTGTCTCATACAAGGCGAACGTGATGAGTGACGGGAATAAATTCCGGCGAGTTCTTTACAAAAGATTGTGGAGAATACATGGCCGTCAAGCTAACAAGCATGGAACCGCCGACGAAAGGTACAATTGTTTGTGTTGCCTCTGAGAATTGCAATTGGCAGCTATAGGACTCGGTTTCGCCTAATCAAGGCATAACTTAACAAGGTGACGCCAATATTTAAGGAATTCATTTATTAACCCATCTTCAAGCTAAAGGACCCCCTCGACTTTGCACTTCACATGCCAAAAGAAAGGGGTGTGATGACGATAAGCACTGGACATAAGTCGTTAATAAAGAAGCAGTGATGATGGAAGTAGATGGTAATTGGAAAAGTCGTCGTTGTTCCTGTGTCATTAGCAAGGCATCAATTACAGCCTCAATGCAAGATTGCATTTGACATTAGCTTCGTCTCGATGGGCCTGATCGATGGATTCAGCTGGACGAGAGAAACATGGCGACTATATTTTTGCGGGCATGATGACTTCGTCTTGAGCAACATGACAGCTTTGTCTTCATGGTGATGATGGCCTCAGGTTGATCCACACGGTGAATGGTGGCTTCATATTTATGGGTGTCATGGTTTCATCTCGGACGACAGAATGGCTCCACGGCGTTAATGTTCCTGCAATGAAAGAAAAAGAAAAGCAAATCGAAGTGGCGGATCATGAGCAGGGCTTGCTCTGAAACAGAGGCGTCGCAATCAAGCTTGAAACGGAGCCAACATCGGTGAAATAGACGACTTTTGCGTGGCCTGGTCGTATACAGTGTCGTCCTTGCTTGGTGATAGTCAAAGGGCGGCGCCAATCTATACTCCTGCGTACCAAATAATGACACTTTTACGGTAAGTCGACGGTGTCCGTAAAAGTCGCCATGGCATCATGGTTACATGTCCGGAATAACACAAGCAAAGATAGTTGCCTTAACTAGACCTATAGCTACGTCAATGGTGATTGTATTCAAGACCTATTGAATACGAATCAGGTTAAAATTTAAAAACGCGTCAAACAATAACAAGGGTGAATCGACGAATCAATTCAAAGACCAATCGAACGTTAATAAAACGATACAATTGAAACATTTTTTGGTTTTTTCTTAATTCATTATGTGTCTTTATTCAATCCCATATCAAGGTTTATATAGCCAACTCACAGCTATACGGGTACAAAAAAAAGGCCACCATTAAGAGTGCTCAATTAAGGTAATTCAAAGCTAATAATAAACTACAATTACCCAAATTAAATGCCATGTGTAATAATAAAAATAGCAATAAAACTAATGAGTAATGAGAGCAATTCCTCCAACTTTTCAGTGCACCGTGATTAAGCTCACCATTATTCGTATCATAATGCCCATGCCCGGTTCCGTATTCAATGAAAGCTCGAGATACATTTAATCATCCCGAGATTCATCTAACCATCCCCAAATAATCATCAGGAATGCATTACACTGATCTCCGACTTTGAATAAGTTCGTCCCTTCATCGACTCATACCCATAATCGTATTATGAAGCCACCACAACAGCGCACGAGGCCACTCTACCAGCCCTTAAGTTCAACTACCTTGTGCCAACCGCACCGAAGTTTAAGTTTTCAGATGCCAATCGAAAGGTGAAGTAGACGAGTCTTGACGCCTTTGATTGGTCAGCTTGTGGCGTAAAATCTGGGCTGTCGCCGACTATGGTAACTTGGCTGTATTTGTTTTGTTTGATATGTGCAGGTATTCCATAACATCATGGAGCCACTTTCTTGCTCGACGTGGAGCCGTGATGCGCAGCTAGACGAAGCCACCTTACTTGATCCAAAAATAATGAGCTCAACTAAAGATGACGAGGTTGTGATGAAAGTCAAAGATATGATGCGCAACTAGTCACGCTAGCTAGAGGTGGCAATCGGGTCAATCAGGTCGGTTACGGGTCGGGTTCAGGCAGTTCGGGTTATGTCGGGCTCGGGTTTGGTCGGGTCAAGTTGCTTATTCAGGTCGAGTCGGGTTCGGGTTGGGTCGCTTACGGGTCAGGTTAATCGGGTCAATAACTACAACAGGTCGGTTCAGTTTCGGATCGGTTGACCAATGAGTCGAGATATATCAGGTCAATATGCTTGATCAGGTCGAGACCGGTTTGATTTCGGGTTACTGATAGGTCGAGTATTTTATATTGTCGTCTTAAATTTGAAAATTAATCGGGTCAATGGTCGGGTCGTTCTGTTAAAAGATCACTTTTGAACTTATGAATTATAATATTGGATTAGAGGAACTCGATACAAAAGATATTTGTAAAATATAAGAGTATAACACTATAAAAGTTAATAATGGTATAATTTCATTGAACACTTATGTTGCTCGACCTCGGTTATAAGTATATGACATGAGTGCATATCCAGTGTCGGATTCGCCTATATTATGGACAAAAAATAATGTTTTTGGTCTAAATTAATCAGTTGTTTATGTACTTCATAGTTTTGAACATTTGACATATGAGGTACGGCAAGAAACTAAATGAATTACAAATGAAAAAGATTTTATTTATTATCTTGACGGTGATCCTACGTATTTAATTTTGAATAGGCTTTATCAGAATGGTGTATTTGAGGTTTGGATTTTAATATCATAATTAATAACCGAGGTCGGATTGTATGGTCATAACTCATAACTCTTTCTTCCCTTTATTGTTTTCAATGGAGCCAAAACTAAACACTCTTTTCCTCACAAAGCGTTAATTTAAAATTTTCTACATATATCACTTACAAAATAATTATTAATAAGTTTAACTAGGAATATAGCGTACTAAATTTACAACTGAATATTTATTTTAAGATTACATTTTGTTTTGAAAAATAAAATGAGCGATAATTTTTTATATCAAATTTATTTACAAAAAAACAAACTATAAAGGAATTTAGATTCTTAAAAAAGATTATTTGGCTATGAGTCGAGTCAAGATTAATCGGGTTAAAACGGGTTACAGGTCGGTTCAGTTCGGTTTGGGTCAGGTCGGGTTTGTGGGTAAATCGGGTTTCGGGTCGGGTCGGGTCGAGTCACAAGCGGTTCGGGTCATATCATTTCAGGTTCTATCGGTTTATCGGTTAACCTTCGGGTCGGTTCAGGTCGGTTTCAGTTCAGCAAATTTACGGGTTCTATCAGGTCGGGTTTCGGATAAGAAAGATCGGTTCTTCGGGTCGGGTCATCTTTTGCCAGCTTTAACGCTAGCTTATATTATTTTATTGTTATTTAATTATTTCAGCATATTTACCATATGTCGTAATTAGGTAATATCAGAGTAAGGCAAGGCAACTAGATTAGCTTTATGACAATCGATTTAAGGAAAATCTGCTATGTCTTTCTATTCAGTTTATGAGTCTGAAACAAGGCAGCTAGGTTGATTATCTTACATCAATATAAAAAGGCTTGTTGAGCCTCCATTGAAGTGACACGTGTCACGTCTCCATTTCTTGTCACATGTCACCTTTATGATTAACAAAAAAAACAACCTACATAATTATTGTACTTTAATTTCATTTCTCTTGCCTTTTTGTATACCTTGACGCAATAAAAAAAACTAAATTTTTAAATTAAATATCTCAATTGATTCCCATTATTGCATCTTCATTACCAACTATTTGTAATCTTTCTATACAATAATATAAAAAGGCTACATTGAGTAGCTAATAGAATGATACATGACGAGGTACAATTTCATGTTAAATTAAAAATAATCTATACTATATTATAAAAAGTCTAACTGAGCGATGTGTTGAAGTCACGTTGACGTGGCGTCATTGCCATCTAACCAAACCCCCATATAGCTTACGTGAATTTTGCACACTTTTCATTACCGTCTTAGGCTCCCACTAACTGAAGACTCCTCACCTTCTTTTAACATTAAAATGATAATTACCGCAATATCTGTAAATAAAATAAAAGGGCTAGGTTGAGGAGTCCACATGGCAGTATGTAAGTAAAACTAAAATAAGCTTTCTACATATTCTCGGCTAATTACACAACAAAGAAGGCAAAAAGGTAAGAAAATAATAAAGTCAATGGTTAATTATAACCTCACTCAATGTACCGTCTTAAACTTCCAGTAAATTGGAAATTTGAACGGTTGTTTTAATCACCTTCATTACTTCATAATCAAGCCCCTCATTAAGCATTACCCATACAAATCCCCATTTAAAAACGTTGGCTCACATATATATCTTCATAATTGATTCCATAGCTTATCACGTCAACATTCTCATGCTCTCTTATCATTTCCACAATTAATCACTTTTGAAAGTTCATGTTTTAACTATTTACAAAAATCTAACTAAACTTTATTTTGTGTTGTCTTTTCAGGTTTTTCACGCATGTGATTGAAGATTGGAAATATGGCGTTATGTAAATCATTGTTCTAATGTTTCTTTGTTTATTTTTAATTTGATTTTATTTTTTCTTATTGTTACTCCTCTTGATTTTTATTTACATATTTACTCTTTTTATCTTACCCTGCGTTTTGTTCATAAGTTTTGGTTTGATTCCATTATGAAATGTCTTTTATTTTGTTATTTCTGTATTCTACTTAAGAGTATTTCGTTATTTTTCTTTTTGTATGTTTCATGAATTATTGTCTAGAGGTTAGAGAATTAGATATAAGAGCCTAAGATAAATGGTAAGGTATTATTCTATCAAAAATTACAGAATACGACGGTCTCAAGGCGTGAGAAGCTCCATTTTTATCGAAAAAATATTAGTATATATATAAAAAAATATAGAATAAGACGGTCTCAATCACGAGACTCTTAGACGGTCCACTTTTATAAAAGAAAAACTATTAATATATGCTAATAAATGAATTGTATTTTTTTTTTTTACAAAATGAGACCGCTCAATCGCTCATAGTGTGAGAGTAGTGAGACTCACGCAACAATTAATGTTATTGTCGCTTTAAACTTCCAATTTGCCTTTCATTTAATTAATACCTCTTTTAATCGCCAATGTACAAACGGAAATATCTTTTAATTATTGTTGCCACTCAATTTAAAAATGTTATGTTAGTTTTTATTTCCTTACCACTACGTTGAGTATATTGCTTAACAAAAATTCTTATGATTTTATTTACTTGGTTTGAATTGGTTTAATTATTGTATGCAAGTATACAAAGGTTGTGGTGAAATGGAGTGAAGTGAATATAACATTGTTGACAAATTCATCTTTTTTAAAAGAAATAAAATGTTAGTTTAATTTATTACTTATCCGTTGTAATTATTTGTTTCCTTTTGATTAAAGTAGGAAGATGATAACGCCACAATCAATATCACTAACGCCAATCAAAATGTGAAAGAGTGAATGAGACAAAGGGAGTATATGTTACCACACTCCTTCAAATAACCCTCATAAATAAAAGAATATAAAAGGCAAATAAATGAATGAGACTTAAAAAGTATATGTTATTAACATGAACTACTTTAAACTTTAATGATCGAAGTATTATTCCTATTACTACGTCATTCATTTATCTCGCTAAAAACATGAAGATATATTTAACTCATTTCATATGGTAGGGCCGGTAATTTCCATGTAGTCTACTATACAAAGTTTATTTTTGAAGGGTTTGTCTACCATCGCTATCAATTTTACCGTTTTGTCAACTAGAGACCAGAGTTTGCGTTTGACTATTATCGGCTATTATGTTTTGATATTATAAGTTTGAGAAAAAGCTCATTCATTTAGATGTGTGATGCAAACTTGTGCGACATTAGTTTACCTAGCATAAAATAAAGTTTATGCGGCAAATTTGAAATCGAGGTACGCAAAAGTGCAAGAAAATTAAAATATATGCCATGTAACATTAACAGGTCCGCAAATTTCGCGCGTATCAAAACTAGTTAGCTATTATAAATAGAGCTCATATGTATTGCTTATGAGATAGACATTGAATGAACAAGAATTAAAGCTGAAGCTTTTTTGTGTTTGCAAGTTTTGTAAACATAGGATCGACGCGTTTCATTCCGACATTGTTCTTGTTTGACGTGTTTCAAACATTAAAACGATTGATAGCAATAGGTCTTGTGATTCAATCACCATTGTTCGAATTATAGGTCTAGTTCGAGCAAATATCCCATTGTTTTGAGATCTTTACGGATTTCAAAGCAAATATCTCTTATTTCACTATTGTTCTTTATTCTTATAAACCGCATCCGCAAATTTTCGTATCATAAGTGGTATCAGAGTTTCGGCTCTTGATTTCCTTAAATATAGACGGTCCTGATTGTGTCAAAGCCAAGTTTTTAGTTGAAGATCTGATTGCGATTAGAGTTCAAGGGTTAAAATCGAGCGAGGTAGTTTGAGGGTTAATCGGTTTGATTACGTGGTACTGTTTTCCCAAAAAAAAAAGGTAATGTTCACGTGTATTATTCATCCGGAAAAAAAAAAAGAGAAGAAGAAGAGATGATGAAAGTATTCTTATTAGAAAGCATCTACGAGGACAATGTTAAGTTTGATCCAACATTGCCTCCTATTTTTGACAATTATCTTGAAGAGGGAACATGTGATATTCTTGATTATGAAGTTGCACGATCTATAAGTTTTTATAAGTTCAATTTTGAAGAAAAGGAACGAAATCAAATTCCGTTTGTCAAGATTATAAGTGACACATGTTACGGCTGTTTACGAAAACCGAGAGATGATTTTGATAATCTCGTTCAAGATGGGTGGCAGGATGGAAGTAAGTTAAGATGGTACAAGAGGACTTGAAAATCCAGCTTATTACTAATAATTGTCATCAGTTTTAATTGCATCTGGACTTGTAAGGTTTGTATTTGATCCTGGAGGGTTAAGACTACATGAATTGAGGACAATTCCTTTCGAAGGGGGAGGGGATGATCCAAAAATAATGAGCTCAAATAAAGATGATGAGGTTATGATGAAAGTCGAAGATATGATCTGCAACTAGTCACGCTAGCTTGTATTATTTTATTGTTATTTAATCATTTCAGCATATTTACCATATGTCGTAATTAGGTAATATCAGAATAGGGCAAGGCAACTAGATTAGCTTTAGGAAAGTCGATTTAAGGAAAATCTGCTATGTCTTTCTATTCAGTTTAGGAGTATGAAACAAGGCAGATAGGTTGATTATTAGCTATTATAAATAGAGCTCATATGTATTGCTTATGAGATAGACATTGAATGAATAAGAATTAAAGCTGAAGCTTTTTTGTGTTTGCAAGTTTTGTAAACATAGGATCGACGCGTTTCGTTCCGACATTGTTCTTGTTTAACGCGTTTCAAACATTAAGACGGTTGATAGCAATAGGTCTTGCGATTCAATCACCATTGTTCGAATTATAGGTCTAGTTCGAGCAAATATCCCATTGTTTTTAGATCTTTACGGATTTTAAAACAAATATCTCTTGTTTCACTATTGTTATTTATTCTTATAAACCGCTTTCGCAAATTTTCGTATCACTTCATCAAATGCGCAGGTAGCTACGTCTGCCTGGGAGTCTCTGTCCAAAGTGTACGCAGGGTTTTGGTAAAGGCCTCACATTGCTCTTTTCAGAAAGCAACACGCCATGGATTTAGCTTATATACTGCCAAGTTCTATAACCTATGCCTATGGAACCCAAAAACAAAGCCCAACAGAAGACATGATCTTCATCAAATGCGCAAGTTCTATACCCTGATTAAATTCTCATGCTACGTTTCAAATTGTTGCTCCACTAATTGCCACTTTATTTGTGTTCATATCACATATGGATCAACTTTTGGAGGCAAATCCTCATCAAATGAAGATCTAAGTTAGGTGTACAATAGAAGAAACTAATTCAATGTTAAGCTCATTTGTACCTCAAATAAAGACATGAAAAGGAAAAAGTCGAGACCCGATCATACTTAAACACTCAAGTCGTGTACATGACCAAGTCCTGAGGGGGCAATTTGTAGGCATGAAAATTTTGTATAAGTGCCACTTCGGAAGTCAAAAGTCAAAATGTTGACCCGTCAAAGAAATGTAAACTAATACTCCCTCTTATTCATAATAACTTTCCCCATTCAAAAATGGACCAAAAATTAAGGGTGAGTAATTAAATATGGTAAAGTATTGTGGTGGGGTGAAGTGATTGGAGAGAGGGAATGTATTGTGGGGTATTATTGTGGGATGAAGTAAATAAAATAATTATTGTTGTGGGGGTAAAGTGATTAAAATAAGATAAAATATGGGTATTGTGGGGTATTGTTGTGGGGTGATGTGATTAAAATAAGTATAAAAGTTTACCAAAAAAGAAAATGGGAAGGTATTGTGAATAGATGAAAATGGAAAGGGCGAATGTTATTATGAATATGAGGGAGTATAATTTATTTGGACGAAATTAAATTAAATTAGTTCATTTTAGTTATTTTAATCTGACCCGTTTCTTAAAGTGACAAAACCCGACAAATGGGTCAAATTCACTAGACGGATCAATCTCACCTAGATGGGTCAAACATACTCAAATGGGTTGAGATGAGCACCAACTTCAAGCCCACTGAAAACCTATGGTTGGTTATCTATTATAAATACGATAGCTCATCTTCATTTACAAGGGGATTAAAAAAAGGAGAAGTAAAGCTCACAGTTACAAAATTCATAAATTCTCTCTACAAATCAACTCCTCCTTAAAAATTCCATCAAGGTATAAGATCAAGCCATCGTCTCCAAGGATCGACATCGAAGATTCCCCCCTAAATTCAAATCCTGGCTCCGCCACTAGCCATCATCAGCAAGAAGCCACTATGAAAGAAATTAAGTCTAAGGACCTTCTTTTACCAAGCTAGATTCATCAAAAGAGATCAAGTTCTACGACGCTCCATCAAATTAAATCGTCTACGGATATTTAGTCAAGCGACCCTCCATCAAATCAAACCATCTACGAAGATTAAGTCTAGTGACCCTCCATCAAATCGACCATCTTCCCATCCGACGTTACGCACCTCGAAATCGTGCAGTCAAAGGTAGAGAAAACAACATCTCGTCAAAGAGGAGAACCGGTCATCGAGACTCTCTTTCAACATCGTCATTAAAATCGCGTGAAGATCGAATCAACGAATTACATTAAAAATTGTACCTAAAATCATTTAAATTAATAACAAATTACTTTGTTGCATTATTTTGTGTTTTCTCTAATTTTTGCATACTTAATGCAAATTTTTTGTTGCAACAATTTCATGACTTGACTAATTACAGGTAATTTCAGTTATCTGTTACACTCAATATAAACTCTATCATCAGACATCTGTTGCAACTTCTGAGTATTGTCGCCTTCGCAAACTACCTTACAACCTCAATACACAGTACTACAAAAACATACTCCATGTTCTATTCTGCTATAATCATGAATAGGCAAACCAAAGAGGCTACTCTTTCTAGGTTATCCGAGCAACATATACATAATCAGGCTCACTATCTATAACCTTGAATTACAACGAAAATGACGCCGAGACTTAAGATTGATGGTGACCTCCCTCTTCAGACACAAACAAGCATGTAACGGTGAGTCGGTGACCACCTTCAAATATATGCAAGGGAATTCCGGTCAAGACCAGGTTGTGGTCTACCTCTCATAGGACTAGGTGGTCTTTGAATGTTGAGCTCCTGTCAATGACATGAAGCAAACTCAGTACACCAAATGGGTCATGGACCAAATATAATACTCCCAGTTGACTTTGTGGTCAGCTAATGTCAATTTTACCCCAAAATCTCTCCAAGTATATGTAAAAACACAATGTAAACACAATTTGATTTGTTAAAACTATTTTTATTTTATAATGTTTTAAACTTAAAACTATAGGTATTGAATACTGGAGTAAATATTGGGCAATACTTAATCAACAGAGTCAAATAGAGACAATAAAAATGAGATGAAAGGAGAACAAATTTTCAGGAACATTACCTGCATACAAGTATCATCTACAACTCGTTTGAGAGATCTCTCAGGTGATTGCATAGGAGGTGATAAGGGATGAATCAACTATGAATCAACTTTGGAACCACCACTACACCTCGACTAATACCAGTACTGCTAAAGATTGTTAGCAGTTCATGAGATAAGATCAAACATAAACACGTAATTGCTCGATATGTTTTAAAACACTCTTCTTGTTTCTTTTAGGTAGGACAATTGGCCTAGGTGATAGATAAATGTACTTACCACAATAGTGTAGCAGAAAAAAGCGTGATTAACTGCCCTTGAGCAAATCGTTCAAAGCCATCCATCACGCACTCATGGGCTCTTATAATGAACTGAAGTTTGTTCTCTTTACAAAATTCTGTGTCCTGATCAGGCTGCAAGAAACCATAAAAAGTGATTATCGCGATATGACTTATCGAAAAAAGGCACACACAAGATACTAAACATAGAGATTCACTGGACAAATCAAACATAGAAGATGAAGATCACTAAATTCAATAATATGTGAGTCAAACTACTTGAGGGATATGGGAATTGTGGACTGCTTCAAGAATACACTACATTTTTTTGTACACTCGTTGCAGTAGATACTACGTTGTAGCACTAGTTACTGTAGAAAACCAAGCAACCCATCAAAGACACACAATCTACTTGATACAGATTTAATTTACCAAACGGAGGGTATGTTCAATAATCAACCTCTCTTGCGCATTAGAATGGCTTAATGGCCTTGTTTGTGAATTAGAATGTCTTAACGAGTATCTATCTCGCTTAGAAGTCTCGTTTTCATTGCCTATGCGTTCATTTTGTGACAGTGAGTCGGCTTTACATCTTGCTCGTAATCTTGTTTTTCATGAGCGCACGAAACACATTGAAATTGATTCTCACTATGTTTGTGACGCAATTTCCGAAGGTTTGATCACACCTGCTCACGTGTCTACGCACGAGCAACTTGCAGATATATTTACAAAGGCTATTGGCCCATATGAGCCCAACGATATGTAATTATATAAACCCGTCTTGACTTATGAATCGAATCAGATCATTCCCTCATACTTTCTTAACAGGATAAAACCTCCATAATGACATTTGTTTACAACATATTCAGCTTCTAGTGTGCAATGGCCATTAAAATTTCTGTCTATCCTTTTGAAATCCCCGGTCATTAAATCAACTTCAGTTCTTCTCACTACAGATTTCACTTAACCATGTCAAAATATACCAGGATTCACTTGTGATGCGAATTCGATACGTCTTTTTGATGATCAAGCATTTAATGGGTGACAACATATGGATTACTGACTTGACTGGATTTATTGTTTGTCATTATATTTAGGAAAAATTGTTGATTGCAGCCTTTTGAAAATATGATTTTGAAATTTACAGCCTTATATAAATATTTTTGAAAATTACACCCAACTAATCACTTACTATTGAAAGTTGCAACAATTCCGGTGATATTTTGTAAATAGTGACCGATATACCCCTTCTCTTATAACATACCTATTTTAGCCATTAAACCTTACTTCCCTCATCAATTTCACTCCGAAATCCTTTCTTCTTTTAACAAAACCCCTTTCCCTCCCTCAATGTCTATTAAAATTTCACTCAAATATGCAATTATCTACTCTCCATTGTGTGGTTTACTACGAGTAAGCATGTCTGGTAAAGCAGACTTCTCGTCAAAGCCTTCCTCGGAGAAAAGTAAAGTGATAATTCACTCAAAGTTCAATATTTTTCTATTAAATTTATATATTAGTGTCGTTTAACCTAAATTTTGATGTGTCATTTATCCTAAATTTGTTTTCTGTTTCTATTTAATCCAGTATCAATTTGAAATTGATTTTAGGGTTTGTCTTTATACAATGTCTCTGATTCGCTCTTGAGATTTTAATGCTTTCCTAAATGTTTAATTTTAACCTCTCTTCTTGAGCCTTTTCCTCTCTTCTTTGAGTGTTTTAACCTCACAAATCAACAAACTCACCTCACTTTTAATGCGATTCTGCTCAAAGATAATTTGATTGACAACATCCCCTTGCCAATTAGTGTGATTTAGATCAATCCACTTAAAATACTTGCAACCACGCACCTTGGTGATTGGGTTGTATGTAGCACAAGCTTGAAACCTCCTACATGGGCTGTAATCGTCCATGAAGTGGTAAAAGCAGCTGGGTTACGACAGTAGCATATCCGTCTCTCTCCAAAGCTACATCCTGAGTTAACAGGGAAAGAATTATTCTCAAACCACATTGAGGACATTTCACCTAAACTGATGAACCCTAGTTATTTTCAATTTGGGGATCAATGAGATACACACAGTATACATGAAATTAATAACAATTAAACTATACATGTGGTTTGGGGCTAAAGGAAGACTTGTATCAACAACTAACAAGAGCAGAAATGTGAGAGACAAATGACAGAAGAGATGATGAAGAAAGGGTGAAGTGAGGGAAAGTTTGAAGACTGAGAAATAAAAGGGAGCAATAATCTAACATTCAAACATAAGAGTATATATAAGAAGGAAGTGTTTGATGGTAAGGGTATTTTCGTCATAAAAGATGAACTTAAATGACAAATTTCAAAATTTGCTATAAGATTTCGCCGGAGTCAAAGTTTTGACGGTAATTTCTTATCAGAAGGGATTCGTTTGGTGTAATTTTCAAAAATATTTATATAAGGCTGTAATTTTCAAAATCATGTTTTTATAAAGCTGTAATTTTCAAAATCATGTTTTTAAAAGGCTGTAATCAACAATTTTTCCTTATATTTATTAATAATTATCCTTAATAATGTTTTTCTTAATTACATAATAATAGCTAGTCTTTATATGTATCATTATGTGACATAATAACTAGTCTTAATAGTTGTCTTTTAGCTTTCCTTTTTGCTATTTTGTAAGGCTATTTAAGAGCCATTTTAGTTGCTTTTGTAACCGATCACGAGAAAAGATGAAAAGAAAATCGTTTGATTGTCGATATTCAATCAGTTCCTTGTTATTGTTTGACGCGTTTTCAAACACTAACCCGAAATATAATTAATAGGTCTTGATTATAGTTCACCATTGTTCGAATTATAGATCTACATCGAACAAATATTCCATTTTTTTGAATTCTTGACGGAATTCAAATCAAATTTTAATGGCCATTTCAAAAGAATAGACGTAACAGACAATGAAGATTTTAGGTCCACGAGAAATTTCTATGAATAAAAAAACTTCCAAAATCCAACAATGTACAAACTTTGGATCGTCCAATTGAGTTGACATAAATTAAAGTCAAGTCCTTGCCTATCGAAGAAGCGGTATTTATTCTGAAACATCAAACATGGTGCGAAAGAATAGTTCAGGGTATACGTTCGAGTCATTAACACTCAAAATTCTATGGAAAACCTTGAAGCATTACCAATAGGCACACTTGCAAGCTCTGTCTCTCTCAGAGCCCAAAATCTAATCGGACAGTTTTTGTTCGGGAAGTTATTATTACATGATTTTCTTTAGCATGTCCGTCCAAGCTAACCCACGGGATCTGCACTTGTTATTCACTATGATCTTATTAATGAGAGGGTACTACCCTCTCATAGAGTCATAGCCTAAGAATGTTTCCAATTAAACACGTGCATTTATCTATAGAGTTGGCAATTGGGTAAGTTGGGTCGGGTCAATTCACGTCGAGTCAGATTAGGTACGGATCAGATTGGGTCAGTTTATCTTAGCTTTTTGGTTGAGTTTGGTTCGGGTCATGTCATTTCGAGTCCAATTATGTATTGGGTCGGGTTGGGTTTGGTCGGGTCATCATCGGATCCGGTTACTTTTTCACATTACTTTAAGTCTTTACCATTAAATTTAGTTTTTAACCATTATTTTCTTTAGTTACTTCATTATTAAGTCAAACATATCAAATCTAAACACTAAATCACTTTCATTTTGATTAATATTAAGCTTAATTATTGTCAGGTCATCAATTTAGTCAGGTCAATATCGGGTCGGCTCAAAATTGTGTCAGGTCTGGTTCAAGTTCTGGTCACTGATTATAGGGTCGCATCGGGTTACGGGTCGCCATCGGGTCGGTTTCGCTTCGCAAACTTCTCGGGTTTGCTCGGGTTCAGGTTTGCTCGGGTTCGGGTCGGATCACTCGGGTGGGCTAAGACTTGCCAGCTCTATTTGTTTGTGCATTCTGATGTAAATGATTCATTTTCCAAAGATTAAGAAATTTTCAAACATTTTTCATGTTGAACAAATGAGTAGAAATGGAGGTAGAATCATACATCATTTATTAGTTATTTCCTACAGCTCACAAGTAATTATCACCATTCAACAGAACCACTAGTATTTCCCTTTTTTTTCCACTGGGTTAGGTTACTTATGTACATCTTCTTCGGTTGTGAATTCGTCTTTCCTACACTTCTATATTTTGTTAAAATTGATAACTAAATGCAGAAAATTGTACGAAATATGAGTTTCTTACTGTGAAACCAATTCATCAACCATATAAGACATACTCCCTCCGTCCCGGTCATTTGTTTACCATTTCCATTTTAGGGTGTCTCATTCATTTGTTTACCTTTCTATATTGAGAATGTTTTCTATGAGTAATTTGATGTGTCAATGGGACTATTGTCCACTTGTCATCCATCAAGGATGACCACAAATGGTCCCCTACCGTTTTCTTAATAATTGTGCCAAAAGCAAAGGTAAACAAATGACCGGGACGGAGGGAGTATATAGTATAGCAATACGTAAGGAATTTGCCTAGTCTTTTTATAGCTTATATGTGAAACCTTCTCTTATAAGCCTTGTAGTTTAAGTTAACAGAGACATTTGCAGGAAATGAATTCATGCATATCTCGCACAATTGAACAAACTCATTCTACTTCCAGACACTAACACTAATGTTTATCATGAGTGTGTACTTGGTACTTTCGTAGTGTACTTGGTACTTCTATACACTAACACTTTGATCTCTAAAATCAAGTAAAAAGAAATTATTAAAATGGAGCACTTCATATTATTACTTACATAAATTCTCGTTTAAGACGGCTATTATTCGTCTTAAACTTAAGACAGGTCAAATACAAACCGAATCACCACAATTATTATTATTACCATTATGTGGTATTATTCGACCCGTCTTAAATTTAAAACGAATTGTACCCGCTTAAGCAAGACTTATTAACTTACTCTGTACTTATTAGTAGCCGACTCGTTTGAGAAGTATAATCAGAACATCACATTTTTATCTGTAGAAGCCTAATTTGGCCGCTTAATTCCATACAAATTAGTTTGCTTCCTTACTAACCCTACTTATAACTTACAGAGTACATTCTATAATATACTATCACCTCTTTGATTGCCTCTCACCTTTCGCCGCCCCAAGCCCTAACAGTCCCTCCCAGCCTCTCATTTCTTTCTCAGTCCCAGAAATACAATAGTCCATTCCATTTTATTCCTTTTATATTATTTTCACTCTTATTCTAATTTCCCTAAAAATCCCATAAACAATATGCATCCTATCAAATTTTACTAATTTCTTAGTTTAGATCTGTCATTAAAGCTATTTATTCACGTTGGTAATCGAAGTTGTATATCTTACAAATATTTGTGTGTTTTACTCTTTAACATTGTATATATGATATTTTTATATGTATTAAAGTCATCCTTAAATAATTTCTTGAAGAAAATAATTTCTGTTTTCTATAAAAATTTTCATTTTATTTTATATTAATGATATTTATTTCAGTACTTTTTCTAGTTTTAAATTTTCAATCTTTTGATCTAATATATTATTATTCATTATTCCGATTTTTGACTATAGCTCAAGAATTTGGCTTTAAATATTTTTTTTCGCTGCTTTTTGATTTATTTTCTTATATAAATGCGAAAATTGCGTATTAAATTTTTTACATTACAATTTGACCCTCTCGGAATTTCATCATCTAAATGGTCATACGTCTAATTTTTACCTTATTACTTCTTTTATTCACTCATGAGTACTGTTAAATAATTTAGTTTACATTTTACTTCGTAATAGATTTAAATATAATCATTTTACAATTATCGTACTTAATAAACTTGGCCTAATTTAAATAGATTATCATTATTTATTATATTTAGAAAAATCAAGTTATTGTTAAAAGAACACAATGCTGTGATTTTCC